>JAQIVF010000666.1:0-19390 GCA_034698365.1 Steganacarus magnus
TGTATGTGTTATGCCTATGTATGCAATCGAGCGATGTTTTCCTATTAATCGTCCGAAATACCTAATATTATAACTCAAATATTATACTGAGATTTTTTTGTTGCAATCTATCAACTTTTACCAAACATTTTCTCGAAAGCATTCTGTTTTCATTCGAAATTTTTTTTAAAAAGTTGTTTATTTGATAATTAAAAATCGAAAGTTGTTCAATAAAAAAACAGTGTAGCATAGCATAAGTATTAGGAAAGGGTAGCGTAGTATAGCATTGCATTGCGTTGATTAAAGGGAAAATAATGAGTAAAAAGCAGTACACATTCATTTATAACTTTAAAGGAGTATTCTAGTACTGTATGTATTATAATATATTTATAACAAGGATAAAAATTTTCGTTGAAGATAAAAAAACCTTCAAATTAGGTCGTGATTGTGGGCATAGCATAAAAGATTAAGTATATATGCTGTGTTGAGTGTTCCCTATAACACTGGTAAGAATAATGATATAAATGATGGAAATAATTGGCACACAATCAGGACATTAAACACCGGACGAACGCATTTTGGCAAATAATTGTGTGCCTCTCCTATTCTCGCGTAATGCGCCTAAAAAATGCTTATTAGCTAAACATCACATTTTTATATTTGATATTTTAGTAGTATTATATTTTTGTTAGAGAAAGGAAGTTCACATTTGAAATATAGAGTAATAGCGAATTGAAATTAGATTTTTGTTACTCGCGTTCATAAACTGTACTGTACTGTTAGCAACTGATTATCGTCGCAAACCAATAATTTCTCGTTTATTTACATAAAAAAAATTAACCACAAGTTTTACATAACTAATTTGAAATGATATGATGATTATGTTTAAGTCTATCTGCTGTTACACACAATGTGCAAATTACTAATCAAATAAGTATGTAAAGTAAAACATTACACTACATTGTACTGTAGAGTAGAATACTATAATACACTACACGTATAATTTGAATGATGAGTGACATATTTAATGGTTTGATAGAAACGCGATTTAAGTTTGGTTTTGTTTACAGGAATGGAAAGAGTCGCTCAAGAATTAATGGGAAACAGAAAATGGAGAAAATTAATGACTCCATACAACTCTCTTGAGCAGAGAGAACCAGAAGACTGGAGTCAACAAGAAACGTGTCATTTTTGTAATACGAAAACACAATCTCCTTCAGTAAGTTAATACTTTTGAACATTAGCCTCTGTTACGCATCGATTATATGTATTGCTAATTAACCGTTTTATATACAAGTGTTTGAATAATGAGTCGATTTATTTCGTATCAAATGTTGCCTTCTTTTTGCTAACTTACGTGAAATGTGTTTCGAATGTTTTAATAACTAGTTTTGTAGTTTTGCTTTCGCTTTTAAAGTTTTCAAATTTTGTGAAATTGTCAATATTTACTTAACGTTACTTCTAAACAATGCAGGATTCAACGGATAATGTTGTCCCGCTTTGTGATGATTTATTAGATGATAATGTAACAAATACTAACACTCCAAATGGAGATAAATGCTCAGTTTGTGCCGGTTTAGTGACGCCGAACCCCGATTGCCAGTTATGTTCGAGTAAGTCGAGTAAGTCAACTCATTCGCCAATCAATGATCAACCATTAGATCTCAGAATACATCAGAGACACGACAAATCAGTGAACGCAGACACACATTCCGGGAATGGCTCTGAGTTACGTGATAATTGTTTGATTAAAGTACCGCAACCGTCGTCCACAACCAAATCGTAAGTATTTTCAATTTTATTTTCATTATTTAATCACGAATTATTTGATGAATAATCATTTATTAATCAGTAAACGCAATCGTTTGCCTACAAATAGCACGTGGAAGCGTACTTACTCTGAGGAGGAATTGCATGCAGCCTTAAGGGATATACAAAGTGGTAAATTAGGTACCAGAAGAGCTGCGGTTATTTATGGCATTCCGCGATCCACTCTAAGGAACAAAGTATATAAATTAGAACTCAATAGATCTAATGGTAAACGAAAAGTGAACGCATCTGTGACGACGACGACAACTGTTGCCAATAATAACGCCACATCGCAATCGACATCACTTATTGCTTCAACCGACACGAAAAAATCGAATCGAACCGCATATGCGAACAGAGAACACGATAACACGTTATTGGATACAAGTTCGACATTAAATAACTCGAGCTCTACCTCAGCGAGCGAATCGTTGAAGCAATTGTTGAAGCAAGCGATAACGCAGAGAGCGACAAACAACAGCAATATAGTTGCAGTTACCGGTAATGGTGGCAGTAGTAGTGGTAAAACAAAGTCAGTGTCATCGACGTCGTCCTCATCGGCACAAATGAGTGTTTCATCTTCAACATCATTATTACCCGCATTTAATAATTTAACCGATTTGTACAATCACGAGGCCTTAGCCACAACCATCCATATGTTATCGACAATAGATGGCGGTCAAGCATTATCATTAGCGCCATTATTTACCCAATTTTTGTTATCGAATATTTATCAGTTAGCTTTGGCAAAACATCATACGGGAGATAGTTTTGAAGACTTTAATAATTTGAGTTCTGCGAGTTCTAACTCGATATTACCTGATTTAATACGAAAATTGGCTGAGGATCAGTTAACCGCAGCCAATCAGTTATCAAATCGTGATATTAAAACTGAACCTGAAGAGGAGGAGGAGAATGGTAATAGTAGTAACAACAATGTGATACTGAAAGTTCCGTCCTATAAGCCGAAGACGAGTTCGTCAGTGACATCGTCTGAACAGTGCAACAAACAGCATCAACAGGAGCAGCAAAAAGTGACGCAAAGTGATAATTGTGATGAGTCTGAGTCCGTGAATAAGTGCACCACTTCTAGTCAACAGGAAAGTGATGAGTCAACTGTTGAGAGTAAGAGTTTCTCTTTAAAAGAGATTATTGCGAAGAGTATTAGTCAACGTTTGTGTACAACCAGTGCAAAATTAGATAAAGATAGTTCTGCTAATGTTGCCATTTCCGAGGATTCCAGTGACGACGCAGCGCCCAGCGATAGTGGTAATGGTGGCAATGATGGCAACGATGCTAATGATGGCAACGATGGCAATGATGGCTGCGATACCAAGAATAGTGGCAATATTAGTGACCACTCGAATCCATCGACTCCTGAGAAGAGGAATCGACCAAAAAGAGGCAGATATAGAAATTATAATAGAGATGATTTGGCCAAAGCTGTTCGTGCTGTACAACGAGGAGAAATGAGTGTTCATCGAGCAGGTATGCACTCTTTCTAACACTACACTACCTTTGCGTGAATGAACTATGCTTTTTCAATTCAATTCTGTACAGTTAGTGTAATTAGTAATGAAATTAATATGGATTATATGTACCAATGTTTCAAATATATAATTTGATGTTATGTTAAATATGAATGGCTTAGAATTAGGTTTGATGTGCTTATGATTGATATACATATACATTGCATATACTGTACATACTTTAGGAACTCTCTTTGGTGTGCCTCACTCCACACTAGAATATAAAGTGAAAGAAAGGCATCTGTTAAGGCCTAAGAAGAGACATCACGATTCGAATATAGGGACTAAGAAAGTAGAAACAGTTAGTAAAATAAATGGGAACAATTCACAAATGAACTTAAATTCCAATTCCAATTCGACGACAAATTCCAATATTCGTGCGATTAATGGCACATCAAACGCATCATCAAGTGTTTCGTGTTCATCGGTGGCCAATTCGAGCGGTGCAGCATTGAATATGCCATTATGGCAATCGACAGCATTTCCATTTTTTCCTGTAGATATTAGTAACTCAACAAACAGTGCAAACTTTTTTGCCTCCAATATGATGCGAAAATTGCAAGAAAATGCTCGCATGAATGAAGAAGGGCTTAAGAATCAACAAGAGAATAGTGAATACAGAGGATTACTTTTAGAGAGTCTAATTAAATCATCGCTAGAAAATAAATCGACCATTAATAAAAGGCGCAAATCCGATACAACCACCGATAACAATGATAAAGAAGTGCTGAATACCTCTCTCGCTGTGCTTAAAGAAGTGTCATCTCTAGTAAAGAAGGAAAAATTTGATTGAATGTGCGTCTGTTTGTGTTCAAGTGCCGCAAATATCTTCATACATAGTTTGTATTAATATAATATCAAATCAAATCCCACAAAATATTACATAGTATGATAGAATACAAAACAGGGTGCCTTTTTGCACGTAAACCATATAATATTACCCAAACAGCGATTTACAAACAGTCGCAAAATGATGTCTAGTCTATTATAAACCAGTGTTTTTTTTGAAAAAAGCTGTGATGCTCACGATTAAGTATATGTTCGCGTTTTAAGTTTGGCTTTTGCTGCTCTGCTCTGCTATATATGGAGTTGACAGGGTTGACATTACCTTGGCTTTCAATTTGATCCAATATTGAAATATTTTTAAATATAGAATAATAAACAAAATAAGGACAAGGGCACAACAAAACATTCAACACACCATATTGTGTATCATGTCTTTAAAACAATTTTTTTAGAGAATAATCTATATGTATTAATACTATAAAAAAAGGTTAATATCACAAAAAAAGTTGAATTATCAAATTTTAAAATATTTTTGTACATTAATACAATTGATTCCAAAACTTCATTCCACTGACGATTAATATGAAAAAAAAAACTATTAAAATTGACTTAATAGAGAGAAAATTTTATTACGACCAAAGGGTTTGTTTTGTTAGATGTTTAGTCAAATTGAAATGAAAATTCATTAGATTTAATATATATTATTAATTATTATTATGTTATATATACACTTTTACCATTGTATAGTGCCATTGCTAGTGAGACATGTTATTATCTACTTTTATTCAAAATTAAAATTTTTATTTAATTAATATATATCTTATATTATATATATATATACAATATATATCGCAGCGAAAGTGTAACATCAAATGGGTGTGCAATAGAACGGTGAATATTGAATGTTAAATCGATTTTTTATTTAACTTATTTGCAGAGTAACTGTTATATGTTATTAGATTATTAGGTGCAATAGCGACAAACATTTCAATTTATTCATATTTTGATTTTGTTAATTAAAGTATTATTTATTGTATGTATAAAATGAAATGTCTTATTCAAACACAAAAAAATGATGTGGCATTGAAGTGACAGTTGGTGTGGAGGCTTCTCATCCCAAATATATATTAATATTGATTGTACTTATGATTACAGACAAAAAATTAATATTATTTGTATAGAAAAAAATTGATATAAATTATAACATATCGCACAACAAAATTCATTTCGAAACAAAAAAGAATGTAGTAGTATTTACACGATTATTATTATTATAATTATTATTAATGTTAAATCTTAAGATTGGTTATACATTTGTTTAATATATCATCATTAATCAAAAAGACAATGTATTATTTTGACTATAAAATTACATTGTGTGTAATCCCTTTATTTCTATATTTTCCCCCTTAAATGTATACATTATTATTACTTTTATTATTATTATTATTTCGTTTTAAGAAAAATTGTTTTTATTCTCTATTTTTGACAGTTATTATTGATCATGTGTTTTCAAAGCAATCCTTTGTTTGCATTCCATTTTTTTGAGAGAAGAAAATTATTATTATTATTATTACACTCAATTTTAGAAATCATTTTTTATTGCTTTATTGATACATTTTACACGAGTATATAAGTAAATATATATATAATATAAATATATCTAAATGTTATCGAATATTTTTTAAAATGACTAATTTTTAAGTTTTACGCCTTAATATATTTTAGTTAAAGCCTTGTAATCATATTTAATTAAAATGATTCGAAATATCAGAAACAAAAAAATTGTCACTTATTTTTGTTATTTTGTTTTTGGTTATTTCACTTTAAATTCCTCACACCTGAGCATAAATTTTTTTGATAAGTTCTTTTAAAAGTAATATGAGATAAGGTTTAACTATAAATTTTTAAGTTTTATTTCGGAGGTTTTTCGCCTGTTTTAATCGTGACCCAAATTAAGTGTGAAAATAATTTCATAATTTACATTAACATTGAATTGACAAAATGAAAAACTAGTATTATTATTGCGTAATGTTTTTAAAACTACTTCGTCATGTTTAGTACCAGTGTGTTATATTGTAAAAATGGTTTATCTAAACCGATGAAAGTTTTTATTAAAAATATTTTATCGAACATTAAAATTGATTAATTTGGATCTAAAATAAAAGAGTGAGCTGACAGTAATTAAGTTTGAAAATCTTTACCGAATAAAGAAGCACGGAATAATTTTTTAAAATTATTTCTGAGAAATGAAAAATTACTCGTAATACTGTTACAGTAACTGTTTAAAATATTCAAAATCGTTGTACAGTATTTGGATAGACATCTAATACTTTGCAGTCACCCCTCAAAATATTACCAAAATTCATCAATGAATTTATGTTATTAGTTTATTGTTTTGTTTTTGTTAGATATTGCGATAGTTATAGGGAAAGTTTACTGTGTACCAGTTTGTTGCGTTTAGCAAAATTGGTAGCTACGGATTGAAGAATGAAGATAGTGAATAATAACAAAAGGATATTATATCGAACATTAACCTAAATCTTGAGATTAACTTAATATTTATGAGTTTATATAAGAATCATCTATATAGTAAAATTACGTTATTTCACTAAACTTTTTCTCCTTTTAAGAGTTAGATCTGAACTAATTTTTGGGGAAATAAGTACTCATGTTTGTGTGTATATATGTAGGATTACAGTTAACATTTCAAAACTGAGGGCAATTCAAGGTTTAAAATTAGCCTAAAAATTTAGTTTGCATTAATTTATTTTAGTTAAAATTTCGTTAATTTACATGTGCGACATCTTGTGTGCTAAACTGCAGTGAAACATATTTACATTATACATGTGTTTTACATGTTTGTTCAAAAATTAAATTAAATTGTTTGCATGTTTGGTGTTTTTGTCATTAAACGATGTCTTTAATAAATCATTTTTGTCGTAATCGTAATAATTTGAGAAAATATATCAGATTTGATAGAATTAGTAGCAAATATTTATGTTCAAGCGTTATAACCAATGAGAGCAATCAACAAATTACCATAAAAATCCCAAAACGAATTGAAAGGTATATTTATAATATTTGTATTTCATTTTGTTTATCGCTATATATTATTTTAAATAGAGGTCCAACAGATATTCTTCGAGCTCTGGCTGACACTGTGGGAAAGGTATTCATATATTTTATATTTCATATAAAATTCTAAACTAATAATAATAATATGATTACTAACGTAAGCCACTCATCAAAGTAATATTTTTTTATGTGACGGTGAAATCAAATGCAAGTTTATTAATTCATTGCAATAAATGCACAGTATTGTTGTAAAATTTTTATTTAACAAAAATTCAACAATAAACTGCGCGCTAATAAAAAAGTTTTAAAAACAATAAAATAAAATGAATGACGAATTTAATGAAATGATCAACAAACCTATCCAAACCAAAGCTAACCAAACCTAACTAACAAAACCAAATTCTAGTAATTAATTTTACTGTAAATATATGATTTGCTTAATGTATTATTAGAACGTTCAATAATAAATTTTTTACAACAATACTATGCGTAAAGTAAACTACGGCCTTTTACGCATAGTATTGTTGTAAAAAATTTATTATTCTTCTATAATTCTACAATATAGTTCTATATGTATCAACCAAATTGCCAATTATTATAATTTTAATTCAAAGTATAAGTCACAACTAACTTCAAATTGAGATCACAAATTGAGATCAAATTAAAATCGAGATGTTTTAAAATCAGATAATTTATTGATGTTTAAATAAATGATAAATATTTCGATTCTAAGTTATTATTTTCTAAATTCTTATTTTACTTGTTTATATGTTTTATTTAACTTTTAACAATTACTTAAATAGGATTATACAGCGCCGCACTATAGATACCAAGACGACCCGTATTTAACACCAGTCAGTGGTTTAGCTAAAGTATATCAATTTTTCAAATATTCATATTTTTAAACACTTAAATTACTTAACTGTCATGTTTTATAAATAGCGTGCGTTCGCATTATCGAAAGAGTCCGGTCGAAGAGCTGCCACATATTTTTTCGATACATATCCAGAATTGTTTTATCGCGATGACGCTGAACCTAAAATCGAGGCATTCAGCTATCGTGACGTATACGACGAAAATACTGCAGTCGATGAGCAGGACCTCAAAAAATGTATCATTCGATCAGAAGTATTTAACGCGATCGCTGTTTACAATAATCTTAGTAGAGATAACATAAATATTAGCAGTGATATTTTGCACGAATTGCTAGAATTGACGTGTTTCTATAATAGCGAAGATCCACTGAGTGACGAGTATTTGGAGGAAAAATGGTTTAGCAATTATGCGCCGGAACACAAAAAAGTATGGAATGAGCACGCATTCGCTGAACAGCTTTTCAATTCGTTCGAAGAAAAAACGAGTCAAACCTATTGCGCAATAATTATGGGAATGGCTAAGTATAATCACGCCGAAAAGGCTTATAATTATTATCAATTAATGCGAGAGAAAGATCTGCGATGCAATGTTGAAACTTATAACTCGCTTATACGAGTAGTAACTTATCTTCGCGAGGGATATGATAGTCGCTGGGCTTTGATCGAAGAATTGCTAAAGAATATGATGAATGACAAACTAATGCCAAATTTGCGAACTTTGAACTGTGTTTTGGAACAACTCGCAAGAAATCCTAATTGGAAGTATTGCCGACCAATGGCTAAACGAACTTTAGTTGAAATGGTTAAAAACTTAGGCATTACTCCGTGTTTGGCTACTTATAAGCATATATTAAATATTTATTGCAGAGAAAGGGGTAATGTGAATACAGTACTTTATGAAATAATGGATGAAATCGAAGGTCAGGAGTTTGAAGCGCAGGATGTTAACGATATTTTGTTTTTTGTGACCGCTATGGACATCAGCTGTAATCATGTGTGTGACATTCAACTCGCATATAAAGTCCACAATTTACTTTGTAAAGGAAAAAACTATAAATTTATTTCATTATTGGTTCTCGAAAATTCTTATTATAATAACTTTTTCAAAATGCTATGTTTTGCGGAGAATATCGATAAAGTAATGGAGATTTATAGCAAATATGTGCCGAATGTGTTCACTCCGTCTCCAAATCTTTGCTCTAATATTATTGAAGCGATTGATTTGAACGAAGCTCATCATTATATTCCTAGAGTTTGGGAAGATATAAATATGATTGATATTTTCGCCAATCGGATATTATTCGATCAATTGATTAGATTGCTAGCAAAAACGAAGTTTCCGGACGATTTGCAGCAAAACTTTGTTAATATAGCAACGATTGTTTTAGAAAAGGGTTTGCAGATAAAGGAGAAAAAAATGAGATCTAATTTTGACATGATTGGTAAAACACTCGGCAATTTTATCATTATTTTTCTAAATGGCGGTGAAATTGATAAGGCATACGAAGTAATCAAACTGCTCGACAAAGAACAATACAAAATAAATGGGTATCCAGACTTGGATGCGTTAACAATGTTTTGTAAATTGGCGATCGATGCCGAGCAATACTCGTACGCTTTGCACGCCATTCGATATAGTAATTCGATTGATGCGTTTGAAGTGGCGAGATATGCGGTCACTTATTGCCAGACAATCAATTTAGATACCGAAATCAAGGCTGCATTTGAGAAAATGCATGCTTTAAGTACAGAAAGAGAAAAAATGATGATTTCACAGAAGTCTGAGTCAGAATCGAAAAATGAAGATTTAGCTGAAGAGACTAATGAATTCGATAAATGAAGAAATTGTTTAATCAATTAATAATTATGTGTTATTAACAAAGTTTAAAGCATAAAAAATCAGTGAAAAAATTTGGATTATATTGAATATTATTTTGCTGCGAGTTTGTTGAAAAATTGTTTGTTTGATTAACCACTGGACGCACTCTATTTAATTTTATTAGAACTATGTGTTTATCTGATATTTTTTGACAAAGTGTTTTTAATTTAGCGACAGATATTGTATTTAACGAGTGAGTGCCATGTGTTTGCATCCAATTCCAAAATACTTCGATATCTTTTTCGAACTGTTTTACACCTAATGGCGAAAATTTAAACTTTTTATTAGCATTTACATTATCGTGAAGTGCTTTTGCGAATTCATCGATTAAGTTTGAAGAAAACTCAATGCCATCAACAGATTGATATTTTATTAGCACTAACACCGATGGCTCCAATAACAGCGATATTAGTTTTTCCATCCAATGTGTTTCATTCGGCGATATCTCTATTAAGTAATTATTAATTTTAATTAATAAGATTTTGAACATTTGGCTTTAAGGATAAATTCTAGCATTACTGTACTATTTATATAAAATAAATGAATATCATGCTTCAGATTCTATATTATAAATATATGTTTCGACATTTCAATCAATAATAAACGTAAGTCCTTTAATTAGTTCAAATAGTTTTAAATATGTTGTTTTAAATGATTGATTAATTTGCTAAACTTATATTAAAGTAAATAAAAGTAAACACATACTCTTTTTGTAATCATTCCATGGTAAGCATCTTGAGATCATTTGGTAACTGTTGTGATACATATAATGTTTCACTTTTATTATCGCATTAAATTTAATAGATTGTAAATTTTTAACATAAACGTTCGACCACTTTGTATTAAGCATAGAAATAATTTCGCGTAAATTCTGTAAAATGATAGAACCTTTGATATTAGTGACTCTCAAGTGAAATGTTTATATAACTTATAACTTAAGCAAAGAAGTAATTTTAACTTACTTTGAGATGTAAGTTAAGAGTTTATTAAGTTAGTTAAGGGTTGACTTGACTTTTTATTTATGGTAAGATAAACCCTATTAATTACTTACATTTGCTCTATTTTTTCGATTTTTGGAATTTCTATTTTTATTGTAATTGTTTAAAATTAAATCGAGCATTCAATAAAGATTAAATAAAGAAATCAACTTTAATAATACCAGTATTTAATAAATTAAACACTAAAATAAAAACGATAATTGAATAGAAAATTCTAATTTACGAATTCTGATTTTTAAAAAAATAATTATATAAAATATTATACTTACATTTATATCTAAAACAGAAACTGCAATAAAAGAAGAGAGTAGATGCGAATCAAGTGTAAATGTTTGCCGCCATTCAATCCACGATACAAATATATTGAGAGAATTTTGCAATAACCAATCGAATAGCATTTCCCAATTGTTCGCATTGTTTGAACATTTCTTGATTTTCATTGCTATTAATGGTTCCAAAGTAAGGATAGCATCGATGCCTACAGTGGTTCCTAATACCTTCTTATCGTTATTGTCATTTATGAATAAACTTTGTTTTTCCATTTGTTGTACAACTTTCCGATAATCTTTAAATATAATTTTTATTTTTAATAAAACGCATAGAAATAAATTCTGAGTTAAATATTACTTTCGCTCCACTTTTGAAGAGATATGTGTCTTAAAAAATTATGTTGAATTATGTCCAGTGAATTAATAGCTTCTGGAATCAGTTCTTCTTCGCAAAAGCATTGCTCTAAAAGTTTATTAATAATCGCAGCATTTGTTTGGTCATACAAAACACATTTCGAAATCGACTTAATATTCGTATTAGCGAAACATAAAACGCTTTCTATTTCTTTAACCAATTGCGACCAAAAAGTTTGCCAGAATAATAGATCGTATTGTTGTGACAATCTTTGCTGTTCATCAACTGAATCGTCAATAATAAACCATTTTGGTCGACCCCACGATGTTTTCACTTGCTTGTCAATCGGATTTTCTTGGTGACCAAAAATCAATTTAAGCAGAATTCGTTGGTTTTCTTGCACTAACATATTAATTATGCAAATTAAATCTTTGTGTGACTTCGGAATTAGCAGTCTATTGGACGTAGAACTGGACGATGCGCTGTAATAATCCGATGTTATTTCCTCTTCTTTTGATTGATTGTTCGATAAGTTGCATAATGCAAAGCTATTGCTTTTTAATGACGGATCTATATTGTTGGACACTTCGTTATGAATAAAATATAACAGTTTATTGGACGCAAATTTTGATTGATGCGCCGCTATATCGTTAAGTAAGTCTAATGTTTCGAATTGTTTGCTCGCAAACAATTTGTTAAAACTTTGACACGCTTTGCACATGTTTGAGATACAATCAAATGGTAATGAATCGATAACTAAGCACATTATTTCGATATTAGTTTGAAGTATCATTCGTAACCAATATATGGCATTTACTCGCAAATAATTTATCTCTTTCATTGTTTTTTCGACAATTAAATCGATGCTGTAATCTTTAGGAAATATATGCGTGACATTCGATAGTCGATCAGCGTTTGTGGTGATATTCCAAGTGTTAATCTTCTGATCAATTTCTTCGGCCAAGACTTTCCTGCTTACGGAACTTTTTACAAAATTATCAAACACTAGATTTTTTTGTGTCTCATTATCAGCATCTTTGATAACCGCTAATTTGCTATTTTCTTGGTTATAGAGTGATATTAAATCCTGTATCAAAATATTAGCATTCCTTAAATGAACCAAACACTGATTTTTAATGGTAAGTTTACATTTGAGTTTTAATAAACTTTGCAGTTCAGACTTCTTTTTCCAGAGATAGAGAATATCTTCTTCTGAGTAAGCGGCGAGTGAACCGCTTATTTCTAATTTATTGATAGTTTCGAGCATATGCGCGCCATTCAATAATGTTTTGTGATCACCGAAGATCTCCACTGAATTTTCTTTGACTTTCAACTCAATTTGATCCGTTCTGTTGTTCGACACAATTTGTTGCGCGTTTGTTGTTTCGTTAGTCTGAATTGGTCTCAATTTCATGTTTGAATCATTTTTTGATTTTGTTGTTTTAAGCGAAATATTTTTAGTCAAAGTACCTTTAATACTCTGTACGCTAACCCTTCTCTTTAATGAATCCAACTTAATATTTCCTGACTTTATTCTTGCTGAATGCGATGCGACGCTATTTTGATTTTCGCTACACATTTGTAAATTTCAGATATTTAGCGAGATTTTTGCATTTAGTAAATTATCTTTGAAATTGAATTATCCTTTATGAGACAGTACTTTAAAATACTAAAAACTTAAATAAGAGATTTTTTTGTTGTGTTCAATTGTTATGAAGTGTTGCCAATGGATACTGACTTAATTAAAGCAATTATTTGATTAAAGAAATCATTTTTTCTTCGAAGATTGTTGCAAAACAAACATTAAGTATTGCTTAATATAATTAAAAAATTATTAGATTTTTAATGGCTTTTAAAAATGCTAGTTAATGCTCCCCTTATGCTAAGGCATACAATAATGGCATACACAGGCATACAATCCACAATACAATAATATTCAAAGAAATCCATTAAAAAATTAATTGTAAAATATTTTTTGATTGATATTTTATTAATTAAGTGAAATTTAATAATCATCTTTATTTTATTTAAAAGCTGTTCGATTGAATTTTAAAATTCTAAAATAAATCTAAAAAACTTAGAGTATTCTAAAAAAAATTGGTAGAAACAAATGTAATACTGTATGTTCACTCAAACTTATGTCACAATTACTTGCAATTGATGCCATATATCTTGTTCGAACTCTTTTCTAGAATTTATGTTTACAACAGCATTGAGTTTACATCAAAGAGTTCTAAGTTGTGGCAATGATCTCAATTAATTTATTGGTCCAAATTTAAATTCAATTTTAATAATTATAATTTCTCTCAAAACCTGCTTAAACTTTATAAATATTTAACAATTTTGCAAATTTATTCGATTCCTAACAAATTTGATAATAATTTACTGTATAGGTTCTAACTTCACAAATTCCAATAAACTTCTCAATTAGACATTTTTACAAATAATGAAGGAAAGACTAACGGAAAGATTCTATACAGCATTTATTCACCAAAACGGATACTCTAACTCCAAAAATTATGAAAAAACTGAATACATTAATAGCAATAAATAAATGTTTATTATTTTTAGATTTATTAATTAATTAAGTGTCCTTCGAAATTCTTAAATCGTCGATAGTTTACTTAAAAGTACTGTTTTACTGCAAACAAATTATGTAATAAATATGGTTAATTACATTATATGCCATTGAAATTTATCTCACAGTAAATTATATATAAAGCTAAAGCTTAATTTATCAGTTATAGATAATGAAAACGATTTAACTTAGTATTGTTTGATAGTACTGAAAATGAGTCACAACACCCTTTTTCCGTTTAATTTTTCTCTACGTTTAGACTAAACGCGTCAATTAAATTTTCTATTTTATTGAATCGTGCATATTTTAAGTGAAATATTTACATAAGTGCATAGTATTATTAAGTATTTTATCAGAATATGTAAGTATCAGTATTTCGTGATTGCATCGAACTTATTTTAGACAAGAGGTTTAAAATTTTGAAAATTAATTATTTTTAATCTAATCTGGTAACAATATTTTTGTGCAAATTTCAAAGAAAGGATTTATCAAACAATTAACGAGAAGTAAATTTACAAACGAGAACGTGGACTGGACTATGAACTTAATTTAAATATATTTCGGCGCTCGTAAGTAACAATTCAAAGACCATGTGTTTCTAACATTTTTTGTTTTTAATGGCCAATATTTAAGATAAAATATAAATTTTAACTATAGATTCACTATTACTTATATTAACTATATGTTTCTTCTGTTTAATAATATTGTTAAATTATTATGATCTTTATAATATCGATTTTTGCGAGCTTATATGGTTTGGAGTAAATGTGCGCAATAAAATTGTGTAGACTTTAAAAATTTTCCCAATGGTAGAATTAAAAATTATCTTCCACTTAAATTTATATAATTTAACTCGAAAACTGAAGATCTTTTGACTTTCCTTTTATTATTCCTAGGGGTTTTCAAACACCTTGGTAAACATTAATAATTTTTAGATAAGTTTATTTTTAAAGGACTCAAATAGTTTATTTTTTGCATATGATTGTGTTTTTTTCTCAATATACCATTTTGTTGTACATATTAATGTTTTCAATTTAAAATTTGTACATAAACTAGTTTTATAATTATAAACTTTATCAGTTTTTAAAAAAATATAATTCTATCAAAAAAAATAAATCATCATATTTAATACAAATAATAATTAGTTAGTATATTAATTTAAGTCGATTATTACAAATTAGTAAAACCAATATTTATCCTTTTATTGTCCCAATATCTGCGAATAGAATTAAATTGATTGCTTTTATCAAAATTTGTTTCACAATTACTAGAGACTGGAATTTGGGGACATTGGGGACATTTTCCCCATATGTCCCCATAATTGACCTAAAATGAGAAAAAATTGTCGATTAAATCCGATGAGTTTTTGGCTCACCAAGAATTTTGAAAATCTTTGGCAGAACACCTAAAATCTAAACATTTTATAACTATGTTTCTAAGAGAAATACTCACTTTTATGCGTCCCCTTTTTTGTCCCCAAAATCGAATAAAATGTGTCCCCATTTGTGTCCCCTATAACTCAAAAATTGTGTCCCCATTTTCCAGTCTCTAACAATTACATAAAAAATATAAAAGATTTCTAAGATAATAAAATTGATTAACTAAATAACAATTGTTTAAATATCATACCAATTAAATAATTAAAATAATTAGAAATGGAAAACATGGTAGGTTTGCCAGTTTAGTGACACCAACTGTTCAGTAACCACATGTGTGTTTCATTACATGTGTTGCATATGAAATCATTTTCTCTAGTATTGTAAATGTATTGAAGTATTGATATTATAGCATAACATAACGGCATGTTTGCGATTACGTCTAACAAACACTTTATTACGTTTAGTTGTGTCACCACAGTGTTATCCTTGAATTCATTAATACACAAAAACTCTATTAATTAATTAGTTAGCGATCGAGTGATATGTACACGTTATTTATTACTACAGGAACTAAACATCAAAAATGATTGAAGTGAACAGTGAAGAGATTGAGTACGAAGCACTTCCAACCACGTACTCCGTGTCCACACACATGATGGCTGGCGCTGCAGCTGGTATTATGGAACATGTGGTGATGTATCCGTTAGATTCTGTTAAAGTATGGCAATTATAGCGCCACATATCAAATATCAAAGTTTTAATTAAATTAATGTTAATTTTTTGTGTTTAAGACTCGAATGCAAAGTCTGCGCCCAAATCCAAAAGCGGCGTATCGTTCAGTGTCTGACGCTCTCTACAAAATGATGAAGAATGAAGGCGTTCTTCGGCCAATGCGAGGCATGTCTGCGGTTGTTTGCGGCGCAGGACCCGCTCATGCGTTATATTTTTCCTGTTACGAAAAAATGAAGAGAGTGTTGAGCGGCACACAACACGGCGCACACAATCCATTAGCGCAGGGTATGGTATATCACAAACATTTGTTCATCACTTTAATATATAATAATTGATGAATAGGTGGCGCCGGATGTTTAGCGACGCTATTGCACGACGCGGTTATGAATCCGGCAGAAGTGGTTAAGCAGAGAATGCAAGTTTATAACAGTCCGTACAGAAATGGGTTTAATTGTATAGTAAACGTGTGGAGGAAGGAAGGCGTTCGAGCGTTTTATAGGAGTTATACCACACAATTAAGTATGAATGTTCCCACAAGTAGTTTACATTTTGTTATGTACGAGTTTATGCAAGAGATGACGAACAGTGAACGCAATTATAGTCCAAAAGCTCACGTGATATCAGGAGCTATTGCTGGAGGTGTTGCTTCAGCGGTTACCACACCACTAGATGTGTGTAAAACATTACTTAATACCCAAGAGAAGCAAGCGTTAAAGTCTTCGAAACAGTTGCAAATATCAGGTTTATTTCACGCCGCACAGACTATATACAAATGTTGCGGACCTAAGGGTTACTTTCAGGGACTGCAGGCTAGAGTTATGTACTCAATGCCCGCCACAGCCATATCTTGGTCTGTTTATGAATTTTTCAAGTACATGATCAACAATAGGAATCAAAGACATTACAATGAAACGCATTCGTCGCACGTTCACGTTCAGCACCAAATACCGATTTGGGAAAACACCAGTGATTTAGTAGTTCCTGCAGTAATTGCGACCAATGGTTCCGACACTCGATGACAGTTGTGTTAAGTTATATTAATAGTAACTTAATCATTATTTTTTCATTATTAATTAATTAAGTAATTAATTGAAATTTAATGTTATTTGAACTTTTCAAAAGTTGAAAATTTTAGTTTTGATTGTTTAAATTATTATTGATTTATATTAAAATAAAGCTTAGGATGAAATATTAATTTTAAATCACACACTACTATGTAAAGATCATTATTTTTCGCCGATTAAATATCTGTTTATCGTTAATCAACAAATATAGTTAATTATTAAACTTTTTTATCAAATAATATACGATTTTGGTTTAAAAAATTGATGTTATTATTTGGGTTTTAAAATAAATAAATTTGAGTGATTTGTGCAAATAGTGAATTTGTTTTGTGGAAGTCTGTGACAGCAGTGTCATTCGTCTCGGTTTTAAATTGTAACGAACTGGTTATGTGCTCACACTTTTATATGTATTGTTTTGTACGTTCGCTAACTGTATTTATGAGTTGTATTGAACATTTATTGAACATTTTTTATTGGTTTTATTAATAAATTAATAAAAGTTAATTTAAAATTTATTATATACTGTAATGTAAACTATTAACCGGTAAAATTAATAGAATGCATTTGAATAGTGAGGCAAATCCAAAAGAAAGAGTGCAGCACCCGGTATTCCCAACCTTAGTACTAACCGGGCGCGACGCTGCTTAACGGGAGGTGATCGGAAGAGAACCAGTGTTTCGAGCGTGATATGACCGTAGACTTTAACGGTTACTATTATATTAAGTTTTGTGAGTTTCTATGCAGTATTAATTGTATTAACCTGTAAATCCGTGTCTACTGGCTCTCTGTAACTCCGATAAGCGAAAGCAGCACAAGGAAACTCTATGATATGTGAATGTGGTTTTCATTAAAATTTAAAGGCAATAATTTATTTTTATCAATAAAAAAGAAAACAGTAGTGATAGTGAATAAAAATAATGGATGATTGTGTTAGATTTAATTAATTCTTGTTTAGTTTGGTTTTCACCATATGTTGTGATTTGTTATTAATTTAAAATTAATGATAGAACATATATTTATAATAATTACTCATAACAGACAAAATTTAGAGTATACTAAATAGTAAACTAGCCGTTCGGCTCAGATCGCGGCTTCGGTTTCAATAATTTTCAACTTCGAAACAGTTAATTGTCAGATACTTGCTGTACATTTAATTTGAGAATATAAATTTATGAACTTATGTTTAAAGCATTTTTTAAACGCGTAAAAATATTTTAGTTTTTATTATGTCTCGTTAAAATTTTAAAATTCATGGAATATTCTTCAGGATACAACGAGAAAAGTTAGTGTTCTAACCAGACTGGTGACAAACCCTTGTTTCAGCTTCGATTTAGGTTTAACTTCGAATTTACTTGCTTCACCTGAATTCAGGTCGACTCAAGGGGAAATATTAAAATTATCAACATTCTCACATGATAGTGAAATAACAGTTGATCGCACTATTTCTTTGAATGATAAAAAAATTGAGTTTTTTCGATTTTTTTTGGCATCACTCTTTAAAAATTGACCCTAATTTTAAAATGCTAGTAAAATAAAAAATCTGTCGCCTTTTGACACATTACGGATATGTTCGGTGTGCTCGAAACGAGAACAAACTTAGAACAGTTGAAATATAGAATAATGTTTTGTTTTATTCCAGAAACAAAGTAAATTGCATGCACAGAATAAACTTGTTAAACCAATTTCATCAAACAATTTCTTCTGAAAACATTTTAGAATATTTTTTGTGGCATTATCTTATAATGAGTATATATTATTGTTTGCTTTTATTAAGTTTGTAAAGTTTAAACTGTTATCAAATAATTTAAATAATGAAATTTATTCTTTAATATTTTTTATTTAAATATTAACCTTTAAATAAAAAATACTTGTATTAACCACTTGTGCGGTTATATTTAGTAGTTAACGCTACGTAACTGGCAAGCGAAACACTAGAGCACTCTCACAACACTCTCACTCTGTTATCTGCGATGCACATCATTATCATACTGATGTAAATGTGTTGTGTGACGTAATAGCATGACTCTATTGACTGTAAGTGTACTGTACGTGAATGTGAGTGGTGTGTGATTGGTGTGTG
>JAQIVF010000667.1:0-19361 GCA_034698365.1 Steganacarus magnus
CACAACTCCGTCTGGTTTTATTATGAGTCTGTCATCTCCTGTACTCCTTTGGTTAAAGAATGCGGGAATATATAACTTCGGTGTCCATATTTTGCTCATATCAGTAATTAATAAGAAATCAATCGGAAGTTTTGTCAAACTCTGTTCAATTTAAAAAATTTAACTAAAATTAATTTAATAAATATGATAAACATTTGTTTAATTGGTACTCTTGTTCGGGCTTTGTGTTAATTAGATTCACTATTAAAGTATTAAAAAACGTGTCTTTATGAGGGTTTTTAAACAAACTCTTTTTTAACCCTGGATTAAGTCAGATAATTCTCAGATATTTCTTTGCAGTTATTATATTTCAAATGAAATTTTGGTTTATAATTACTTACTTGATTACTATTCAATAGATTTCTATAAATCAATCGCTTATCGGTCCAAACTGTTTTAACAAACATTTGCAGAGAAAATACCATTTTATTTTCATCGATATCACTGATACTCCTGATTGTAACGCTAATATTCACAATGCATGGCAAATCGCCATCACTATCATCGGACAATGCATCGCTCTTCGGTCTCACACTATTATCATACGTCTTATTGTTGAGAATAATATCCAAAATTCTCTTCTGTTCCTCATTTTTGGAGGCATTAAGAGGTAGAATCACTGATGATAAGAATAAAACAAAAAATAAGTTCGCAAAGTCTAACATTGTGACTGTTATATAACGTATATATTTAAACGTAGACTTATTTATGTGTCAGTTTCTGAGACTACTTTCACTATAAACGCTTAATTTCAAATAAACTTCTTTCTTCGTCACAAAAATATTTCTCACTCCAAAAATATTTTCGATTCAAGTCTCTTCTAATTTGTTACAAAATATATGTTTCAATGCCAAACATACTTTTCGTTTAAAACATTAGGTTTGCATCAATAGTTACGTAATGTGTATTTTATATTCGAAGGATTATTTATTTACATTCTAATCACTTATAATCTAAACACTAACAGACAGTCTAATATATAATTAGTGATTTGTTAGAGAGAGGAGCTACTAATGGGTGAGAAAAGAAATGGGAATTTTGAAGAACCAGTTTGTTATTAATGCACAAATTCTTCTATTAAACCTTATTTTAAAGATATTATCGTGAAAAATATTCTTAAAAAATTATTTAAGTAAAAATCAAGCAAAGAGAAATTAGTTGTGAAAATTAGCATTAAAACCTTGACTCAGTCACGAACACCAACCAACAACTAATTCAAACTAGAGTTATGTTGCGAAAAGTCAGGGTTGGTTTGTATTAAATCATTTCATCAATTAATTTCATATCACTAAATATACATTACTATTTTTGAAATGAAATATTTATGTCTACAAAATAGGTAATATTATTAACGATAATAAACTCGGATCAGGTTTTTCCAGCGCACGCCTCATTCAAACTTTTATTTGTTGGCAATTTTGTTGAGTGACCTTTTTTTTAATAAAAAAAATATATTATAATACTAAAAATGTAATAAAAAAATATTTCTAAAAAATAGCTTTAAAAATTAATTATTAAACCATTGATTAAATAGCTGTTATACACTTCAACAATGAATTTTTCTAAAACTGAAAATGAAATTATTGATTGATTGATCAAACAACGAGAATCGTTGAATTGATAAGTATTTGATTGGTTCATACAATCTTATCGGAACATTGCAACTCAGTTATGGCACAACACGACGATCATCCAATAGGTATTGATTCAATTATTTGGGATCACGGATTTTTCGTGCGACAATTCTATGGCAACACTTGGCAGTTCTTCGACCGAACAGCAAACCGTAACCAAGCCCTACCGCCAATCGACCCATTCGTTGAACGAACATATAGAGACACAACCGCTCAAACTCCGCAGCCATTGCCACGATTTCCACAGCTCCGCTGGTATCTCACAATACGTACTTATCTGCAGTTACTTCATGGTACGAGAGCACCTCATTATGGTCCGATACGGTCAGATATCGGACGTTCCATAGTATACGGGAACCATTGTTGCAATAATAATTTTATTTAAAATTTTTTGTAAGTTTTTGCTAAGCTAGCGCGCCGATAGGCGCGCATGAAGATAAAATAGTGTTTACAGTTTAATTGTTAAGACTTTATTTTTTTCAACAATGGTTCCCGTATATTATATAACAACCCAGATATCTGTTCGGTAAACTCGAGTATCGCTCGAGAAGTGGTCAGACTGTGATAAAAGAGTATGGCACGCATCTCTATTTGGATTATGCCTATCAAATGAGTTATATGAGAATCGATAAACTTAAGCGAAATGATGCTCAGTTTCGGCATACAGCTCAGAATGGTATCACTGATGTGTTACCCAAACATAGGATATACTACGATATGACTACAAATGGCTGGCAAGACATGACTGCGAAGGCTGTGTGCTTTCGAAGACTTCGGGCGACAGTACACTGCGTGGCTCAACACTTTTGTTCGATGGTGGAGCAGATATGGCAGAGAAAAGGATAGCAGGTTTCTCGAGTCAGATTGTAATCTCAATCGCTATACTCGTAATATTCTGGCGATGACCGGCGCTTGCTTTGGCATATACTTGAGTGACAGAGCGAAACTCGTAATGATTGACACATTACTGAATACTGACAAACATAATAACACACTGGTAATGGGCGGTGTGTTCGTTGTGGTGAATACGCCACTTCGGCTCGCATTCGATGACGACGTGAATTTTAAGATTTATTTGAATTCATTAGAAGAAGTGAATAAATTGCGATTACCACTGGACACACCACTACAGCGTCAAATAGTATTGTTAGATGCAGTGCCGTCGTTAGCAGAAACTCTGTGCTGGTGTCTCGAAATCGATAATAAAGGTACAGGTATTATGTCGTGTTTACAAGTGCCAATTAATGGTTGGCGTATTCCGGAAAGAATTCGATTTCGAAAATGGGATGAAGGCTTGGCTTATGTGATGCATCATCAAACAACGATGCAAAACGAAGGTCGGTATCAACAGTTTTTAAGAGCTCAACATATCCCTCCACCACCAGCTTTAGTACCATTTCGATCAGCTGTGCCTGACTTGTCTGTGGAAAGTAAGCATTGGCCACATGTTTTGTTTGCACCAACCAATCAAACTGGCAGTAGTGGAACAGTCAGTGGAACTGGCAGTGCATCTGGCAGTGCATCTGGACCTACATCTGGTGCTCCATTTGGAACTCCATCCGCAACTCCATCAAGAACTACATCTGGATTGCATGGAAGTACATCTGGAAGTGGAGTGCCTTGAAGATCAAGAACAAGAACAAAATCAAGAGGAACTGGTGGTGCAACTGTTAGTGGAACAGGAAGAGGAGGAGGTACAGGTGGAGGAAGAGTTGGAGGTAGAGGTGGAGGTAGAGATGGAGGTAGAGGTGGAGGTAGAGGTGGAGGTAGAGGTGGAGGTGGATGTAGAGGTGGAGGTAGAGGTGGAGGAACAGGCATTTAGAATATTGTGCACAAAACACAGATTTTGAAAAACTATATTTATTTTTATTATTAATAATAAAAATATCATTTATAATTAAAAAAGTACTCAAACTCTGTAAACACATTGCTTTACAGCATAATTATTAGTAATTAAATGAGCCTCAAATTTATATCATTTAGTAGTTATTTACTTAATAAATGATTTGATTTGATTGACTATAATCGAGATGTTTTAGTTGAAAATATCAATGTTATTTTTTTACTTGTATGAAAAAGGCTATAAATGCTATTTATTTGCTATTTACACTCAAACCAAAAAATTTAGATATTAAATTTCGATGAATTAACTTTCACAGAATTTGGGAAAAATTTAAATTTTTATTCCGAATCCGCCAATATTTTTCATTAAATTTCTAGTTCAATATAGTGTTGTTTGCTTTAAATATAAATCAAATTCAACAAAAAATTTAATGAGAATATTTATATAATTTTGGTTTTATAAAATAAGGGCTTTTATGTTTTAAGTTCAGCTTTTGTTTATAATATTTATTTTGTTATATTATAGCTGAGAAATTTTTTGTTACAGATTATATTGTTTTATCTTGCTCTACGTTTCTTAGCGTCATTAAAAATACTGAATGTTCTCAAAATTTTGACAAGTTGTAACTAAAAATTAAATGCACACACGATTTCGAGAAATAAATTGAGAGATCATTTTAAAAATCTCTAAATCTACAAATGAATTATTTCCAAACAACGTTTATCAGAGCTTTAATTATATATTTTCATCATTGAACCCAAATAGCGAAGGTTATGCTTAATTATAATTTAGATTATTATTAATGTTTGCTTATTAATGATAAAATACTAAAAAAAATTTTAAACAAATTTAAAAAAATTTTTCTCTTAATTTATGACTTTAATAAAGCTAAAAATAAAACTCAAATTACAAATTTACTTTAAATTATTTACTCTAATGACAAAATCTTCTTCGAGTGTAATAAAATTGATTATAGTTGCGTAAATATTGAGTTACAAGCCTTCACGAAATTATTAGAAAATCAAATATTAGTCCCAAGAAAATACACTTTTTATTTTTAACTTTTCTTTTATTTAAAATACTTTACTCCAGTTTAAACTTGACTTTTAAAATAAATAGAATGAGATTGAGTAACAGAATAAATGTCGAGTTATTAACTCAATATAATTTTCAAATTTATAGACCTTTACCTCTGAAGTTAAGAATTAAAAACTGATAATTTGTTATTCAAAGTTGGTTTATCACTTTACAGCAATGACTGTCAACAGAGATACAGGTTTTGCAATCCTCTATTGATTTGTGGCATATTATTGTTAGCAATTATTAAATGTTGGGTTTCGTTATTATCAAACTCATTAAATAAACGATGGTTTGTAATAATTGGTGATTTTTCATATTTTATAAATTTACGAAATCATTTTAACCTCGCATTTATCATTGGATTTCATTTGCCGGTCATTTATCAAGAGATCCATCTATACAATTATATAAAGGGTATAATACTATAGTGTGCAATTGTGTGACAAATTCGAGAACACAGAAACACACGAAATAGAACGCCCAAAACGTGGGACCGAGAGTCGAAAACTGTCGCGACTGAATCGCGGAATTGTTGA
This sequence comes from Steganacarus magnus, assembly GCA_034698365.1. Taxonomy (NCBI): domain Eukaryota; kingdom Metazoa; phylum Arthropoda; class Arachnida; order Sarcoptiformes; family Steganacaridae; genus Steganacarus; species Steganacarus magnus. The sequence goes on from JAQIVF010000667.1 coordinate 5,133, forward strand.
CTTTAGTTGACCGCTAATAATAGCACACTCTTTACTTGACTTTAACGTTTAATTTATTTTATTTATTTTAATTTAATAAATTAATGACACATATTTAGTGGTTTAATTAAACTTTTTATTAAATCAAATTTAATAAGTAAGTAAGAAATGTGCTCAAAACGAGAGCCAAATCCGAAGTGCGAGTTAAACTCTCAGATTAATCATTAACATAAAAAATATTACTAATAATTTAAACATAAAGTGTTGAAAGGTTTAAAAAGAATTGAGTTTTAACTCAATTGTTAGTCATTACTGAATAATATTGCTAAGCGCGTGACATATCGTTCATTACAATACTGTAAGACTCGTGATTTTTCAGACGTCGTTGTTTCCAAAAATTATTAATTCGGGCGCCAGACGACAACTGTCGACAATACTTTTGCTTTATTTATTAATTTGATTAAAATGATTTTAGACATTTACGAATTTAATTTTAATGATGGAAAGTTTATTTGAACATAAAAAGTTTAATAGTTACAGTACATTAATAGAAAATAAGAATTAGAGAAACAGTGAAATGAATGACCTACTGGTCTGAATAGTATAAAATTTTTTGCTAAAAAATGCAGTTTGTATTACAAATTTCTATGTCATAAATTAAATTTCAAGCCAATTTACAAATTTTCATAGAGAATCGAGTTATAAAATATGCGAAAAATTTGTTGAGTGTTATTACGAAAAAATCTTTGAAATGGCATCGCTGTGTCTCGTACGTCGTGCAGACAAAAGGCCGAGTTGTGCGAAGATGTTGTCCCAAAAAACTTCTTGGGCGCTAATTATTGACAAAGGCTTATACAATGATATTCTTAACCTTCATAACGTAAGAGATTACAGCTTGAAAGAGGTTTTTGAGATCGTGTTTAAGAAGAATAAAAAGATTTCCTTCGTCAACAAAAGTGACGACAGATATTTACAAATATTAGACCTGTGACGATGGCGAGTATAGTAGTGATCCCTATGTTTGATGTTTTAAATACGCAGGACGCAAAATTAATGAGACACTTATAAAATTAAATTAAATTAAAACTAGTTAGTATAAAAATTTTATTTAAATTTTATTAAACTTAAAAAATATTGAAAATTTAAAATAAAAAATTTTATAAATCTAATTTTTTCTCCTTTCGAAGTAATGACCGCTTCGATTCGTTTAGGCATGAATTCTATTAAATTTTTCAATATTTAAGGGTCGAAATCATCCCATATTTGTTGGATTTGATCCACCCAATTCTTCGATGTTATGTTTTCTGACCTCTCGAGTTTATTTTTCATAATCCCCCATATATTCTCGATCGGGTTGACGTCAGGAGAACATGCTGGCCATGGCATAGCGGTCACATTATTTTCGCGAAAACAGTTTTTCGTTGCAGCGGAAACGTGTCACGAGGCATTATCTTGCTGCAAAACCCAACCCGATGGATATAATGTGTCAATGTTTTGCAGCAAGTGTTCGTTTAATATGTCGCAATATTTTACCGAATTAATAATTCCGCGGTTAATATAGTGTTGTCGTGCCTATTAAACTTATGCCGTCCTAAACCATAATACTCGGTTCATGTTTTGGCACCATTTTTACCGGTTTATTTTTTTACCAGAATTTAACGGTGTTGCGATAAATCTGGAACTAACTTTAGTCGGTAAAAACGATATTAAAAAATTTGTTTGACCGATTTACGGAAGCCAAATCAACCCGTTTTGTTTAGTGAGTAGCGGTCATCATCGGAACATTTTGACGCACTTTACACTTCCAGTCTATTGATTTTAAGTACCTGGTGATAGTGTCGTGGCTTACTTTAGGACTACCTTTTGATGATATGACGGTTGCAACTGTTTCGGAGGAATATAGCGTGATAGCGAGCGACTTGTCCGATATGATTGTGATCGACCTTTTGAAGTATTGTGGACGTCCAGCTCCCGTATTCGATTTTTTAAGGGTTCCCGTGCTTCGATTTTCTCCAAAATTCGGTAGATCTGAGTACGAAACATGCCTGATAATTTAACAAGTTCAGAAACTTTTTTAACCCCCCCTATCATTATGAAATTTAACAATTTCCCTCCAATTTAATATCATATTTATTGTTTATTTTATTTCACGCACTTTCAACTAAATAATCAAAAACAATACCACAAGAATATACTCGATAAATCGAGCTTTTACTAAGTTTTGTTTATATGTAAAAATTATCGAGATATCATTTGTGGCTTAAAAGTTATGACCATTTATGTAAATTTCAAAAGTTTCTCGCCTTCTACGTATATATTCAAAGTTATTTATCTGATAAAGTCGGAAAATATTCACTATAAATAATTTCAAACAGTGAAATCCTATGCTTTTGTTGCCATCTTTTTAAATCTGTGCTAAAAACTATGATGATATGGTAAACAATAAGTCTTATGATTATTTTATCCATATTAAAATAATTTATGCAATGCTTTATTTTATGCTAATTTATTTTCTAATTATTATTCATAATTATAATAATTAGTAATGAAATTATACTTTAAAACTATGTTTAATTGAACTATAAGCTAACAATAAACTTATTTTTAGCAAAAAAGTGTTGAAATATAATTTAAATAATTATACGATTTATTCTCTTCCAAATAAACAAGCGATGCGTTTTTCAGTAGTTATAAAATAGTAGAGATAAAATCAGTATTAATCATGCGTAAATATTTATCAGTTTGCAAATGATCTTTATGTTGCTAGAAATTATAGTAAATTGAATTATAATTTATAGTTGATATCATAGAGCAACCCAATAAAAAACGAAAAACAAATTTTTTTAAAGTGATTTAGAAAGAGTGTTTTTATGCACAATACATATTAATACAACAATTAATGACTATTTTATCGTATTTTATATAGTGTTTTATTAGTCATATATTGTATAAATATGTATAGCTTGAATAACAAACTCTTTCTACTTCTCGTTACTTCTTGTTACGTACTAGAAAGAAAAAATGAAAAATATTTTTTTCGTCTTGTATTGGGCTGCTCTATGGTTGAAATATAGTTAAGAAAAAATCAAAATATAAATTTTTAACTTCACTATAAATGTTATCAAATTTATAAACTTTATGCTTAATTCATTTTGATTGTAGTTAAGCGCCACTTTTTTCTGTGGAAAAGGTCGGAATTTTCAAATTCCAGAAATTAATATAATTGTAGATTTAATTGATTATTTTTACTTATTTTATAAATTTCTTTAAATTTCTGCATACTTGTATGTTTTAAATGAACCAAACAAGCGTCACCAGAAAAGGATGCACAAAAATATTTTCAAAGTCTTAAGAGTTATGACTATCATAAAAACTTTTCTGTAATCATGAAAATGATAAAAGGTATTTTTGCACTGCCATTTACTGGAAAATGATATCGTTGCAACTGCATTTATCTAAACTAATGCTAAATAAATAAGATAAAACTGCACATATTGAGCACAGATGAATTAAATAAATATTTTTAAGTTATATATGTTTAGAATAAATTATAAAAATAATTATTACCACCAAATTAATAAACTATGTCTTCAGAAAGTCAAAAACAATTAATAACTTTTGATTTAATTAGGATTCCTAAGAAAGTTAAATAAGCTATAAATTTTATATAATTTTTTAAGTATTATACAAAGTTACACAAACTTCAACACAAACATCTAAGGAGGGGTCAAATCTCAACTAATTTAAACAAAATTTTTTTCGCCTTTCAGACAAATATTAAAGGGATCTTGAAACCAATATAATCAATACCATATTTTATGCGATTTATGTCAGTACAATAACCAATGAGTTCTTCATAATTGTAAAATTTTATTACACTGAGTAATAAAACTCATCATGTAGATTTTTTCGATATTCGTTTACAACCATAGTGCGTAAGCGCAATAAATAAAAAGTGAAAAATAATAAAATATTAGTGGTTAAAAATTTATTATAAAATGAATTATACTATGAAGTAATGTTAAACCGCTGATATAAGTTTAAATTAAACATTATTTTTATTAAATAATTCGAATTATTAATCAAATAATTCAAATTAATAATTGAAAAATAGTGCCTTTATTACTTTATTATAAATATACTAATTTGACAATAAATTAAATATTAAAGAAGATATACATAGTAAATATTTGACAAACTTGTAATTTAAAATAAGTGAGAGCAACAATAAAATAACCAGTGATTAAAGAATGATAGATAAATTAAATGCTTACGTAGTTATGCTTAATAATTATTTAAATAAATTTAAAGTTTTTACTTTTTTAATTTTATTTTTTAAACGAATAAAGTCAACATTTAATAAGAGTATTACTTCAGCTAAACTAAATGCTGTTGATGGGTATGTGTATCCTCAGTTTTTAAAATCTTATTTATCATTATAAGTGTTAATTTTTTTAAACAACCTATATTTTAGATGGTATTTGTACCATAAAAATTGGATTGAGTTGAAACAATTAGGAAATGGTTCTTTTTCGACTGTTTTTGAAGCAAAATTAATCAAAACAAATCATGTTTTTGCTATTAAAAAAATTCCATTTAAGCCAGAAAATTATCAGAGAACTCTGAAAGAAATCTCGATATTGAAAAAACTAAATTATGCTTATGTTGTTGGCTATAAAAATCACTGGATAGAAGAAAATTACTACTTGGGAAGTGTTAGTGATAATAGCAATCCATTGTATAAAAAAGAAAACACTTTATTATTGCACATTCAACTAGAACTGTGTTCAATGACTTTGAACTATATAATCAAATCATTTGTGAAACCTTCAAAAAATTCTTTATCACTCCACCAATACAGTGTTTGTTGTAAATTATTGGTTCAACTATTACAATGTGTAAATTATTTGCATAATCTTAAGCCAGCAATAATTCATAGAGATTTAAAACCCGAAAACATAATGATAGTTAACGATAAAAATGATCATTGCTTAAAAATAGTAGACTTTGGACTTTCAACGTATCACGAATATATAGATCAGTCGCATACAAAATATATCGGTACTCCTATGTATAGAGCGGTGGAACTTAATGATAGAAAATATACAACAAAGTCAGACATCTATAGTTTAGGCATTATAATTAAGCAGATGTTTAACATGGACATACAAAAGTAAGTAACATAATATTACTACAGATTTTGATATAAATGTGCTGTCTTTTGACCACAATCACATATAGACTAGAATTAAATTTATATAAATTTAAAATTTAACTAATTTTATTGTATAAAAAACAAGATTTAATGATTCTTATTCAAACACTTTTCCAGAGAATCAAGTTATACTAAATGCAATGAGATTATAAAGTCTAAGTACGGAAAACTTTTTGACATTGCATCACAATGTCTCAATTATCGGGCCGATAAAAGGCCGAGTTGTGCAAGAATTTTATTTAAAAAATCTACTTGGGCCTTTTTTCTTGATAATTGTGGCTTATTTAATGATATTTTTAAACTTCAAAATACTATAAAAGTAATTATAAATGACCAGCAAACTATGATTCCTTCAATAGAGAGATTTGATAAAAAAGACGATTCTGGAAATCGCAAAAACACTATAATTTTAAACGAAATTTGTCGATACAAACAAACCTTCATAGATACTCGTTTAATAGGTAAAGGAGGTTTTTCTTTAGTTTATGAAGCCAGAGAAAAAAATAGCAGTAAGATCTCTGCGATAAAGATATTCGGATTTGAAAAAGAAAATATAGAAAAAATTTCGAATGAGTGCAAAATTTTAATGCATTTAAACAGTGATTACGTTGTAAAATGTTTAGACTACTGGACCGAAATAAATTATTTTGAAAGAGATGAATTTATAGCTGCATTTCCATGTAATTTATCATTTAATTACTTATTTCACCTAAAAATGGAATTATGCCTGATGTCGCTTAAAGACGTGATGATAATTTTGAAATCTAACAGATCTGATAATAAAATCACAGAAATTGACTTTTATATTTTAGTGGAAATATTTAAAGAAATTTTAGAAGGTGTTCAATATATGCACTCACAAAAAATTATTCATCGCGATTTAAAACCGGGAAAGATCTTAATTACGCACTTTAGGAATAACCGTTGCATTAAGTTATCGGACTTTGGTCTGTCAACGTATAATAACTTAGAATCACACACTATATCTTGGAACAAAAGGTTACAAAGCTCCGGAATTAGATTACTCTGCACAATACACTTCTAAAATCGATAATTACAGCTTAGGTAATACTGTCGCAAAGTTATTCAATTTAAATATGCAGAAAAGGTGAGAAAATTTTTTTTGTTTTATATGAATCAATCAAATAATTTAAGTTTTGATTTTTAGTGTAGAAACATCTGATAATTACACTGAAACTTTAATACCAAAAGTTCATAGCATAAAGAAAATATGCAAGAAATTGGTGAACCAAAACCCAGATTTACGACCAGAGTGTTACGAGATATTGGAACAAAAATCAAAGTGGCGTTTAACTCATAAGGAATTGAGAAATAACATAAATTACATGAACAAAGTGCAAAAAACACCAAAAGCGCAATCTTTTAATGATAATTTTAGCGATTATTTTGTCCAAAATAAGATCATAATAGATTAGATGTCATTAAAAGTCATTACTTTAGTGAGTTTAAAACTTAATTGAATTTTAAAAGTTACGATAAATTTCTGCTGATTTGTAATTTTTATATGAACCAAACACGGATTGCTTGAAAATTATGCACTTAAATATTTGCACTCAAATTCATGCATATTTCATGCAACTTTTATAAATAGCACATATAATAGATAAGCAATTATATATTAATCAATATAAAAAATATATGATTCCTGAATTTTAAATAAATTTTCTTCGTTTTGAAATTAATTCAAAATTTAATTTATTATTATTAATAAAATTAAATTAATACTCTATATTAATAATTATGAACTAATTTTAAGCGATACATTAATATTGTGTATTGTGCTATATTTTTTTATATAAGAAAATTTATTGATTTGTAAGTTTTCCACAAATAATTCAATTATTTTAGCCAAACATTTATGTGCAACAAAGTCAACAGTCAACAGGTGTAATGTGTAATACATGTCAGTGTTATGTTTGTGCTAAAAACAGGCACAAATAATAATAGTTGAGATGAAAATACAGTGTTTTGTTTACTTTTCAATGAAAAACCATGGAAACTTAATAAATTAATTAGTCTTTTTTTCATACTCACATGAATTAATTTTTCTTTGAATAAAAAATGATTATTTTTATTCATAATTCGCTAATCTTTTATTTTCTAGATCATTAATCGCCAATTTATTGAATAGTTGTTATTTTTTTATTATAATTGAGTGAGTCTTTATAAGCAAACAGAAATTTAAAACAATTTCTCGTTTTGTTTTATTTATGATTAGTTATGGCAAAAAAAAGCTGAGCAAGAGTTAGAAATAAAAATTATAAACAACGTATTGAATTAAGTTATGCGATAAAATATTCATAATAAATAATGCTTGTGAAAATTTAATTATTAACAAACGTAAATTATTGTTAGATAAATTCATAAAAAACTTTATTTATAAAAATTGATATAATGGTATTATTGCAACTGCCATTCACTGCAGATATTATCTGCAGTAACTGTAGTAATGAAATAAACAAATAGAAATAAACTCTAATGAAATGCGATAAAAAGGCATTTTATGTGTGAGCAGATGAGTTAAATAATAGTATTTAAGTTATGTGTGTTTTCAGTCTAAAATTTTTATTATGTAATTTGGTTGTGATTGGTTGTGAAAGGTGTTGTGATTCGAAGTATTTATTTAATTAATCATATTCAGAAATTAATTTTTCAAAAATTTAAGTCCACATTATTTTTGTTTTTGAAATGCATGAGTAAGAATAAATTTGAGAATTTTTAAATATTTAAAAAAATCCTTTCTGAAGTATCGTGAGATTAAATTTTGTAGATAATATTTAAAAATATTTTTTATCACACCTTTTGTATTATAATAAACACTAGCTCTCACTCATCATATTTAGCAACAATTAAACGTTCGTTATGTCTGTTAAAACTGATCCGAATTTATTATTGTTTATATAAATTATTTTTTGCATAAATCACTTATTATATTAAAAAATGATGTCACTCTCTCCCTCTCTCTCTCTCTCTCTGTCACGTTCTCCTACAATACTAAATTGAGTTGTGTTTTAATAATAAATTTTTAGTTTACAATAAATTTTATAATGTTTAATTCTTTTAATTTCTAAAATGCTAAAAAAATATAATAAATTTTCATTCATTGTTGATTATATAAAACGAGCAAAATATTTATTGAGATAACATTGCAATAGAACAGTTTTAATTTTATTGTTAACGTCCGAGACATTAATTAATATTGCAATGCTATAATAAAATAATATTAAAATGCTCAAATGTTAATAAATAAATTAATATTTAGTTTGAAACAGTAATAAATAACGGGTAAAGGCTAGAAACGGGTAAGAGAAAGTAAATTAAATCGAATTTTTTAAGAACTCTAATTTCATACGGGTTTGCAATTCACTAGTATATTGAGACACGTGCGACAGAGCGCACCATAATCGCACGCTTTTAGTATAAATAAGGCTAACGCCCGCGCTTTCATTGTCTATCGTTATTTCCTTTTCGTTGAGTAAACAACGCTAATGTAACGCATTCTCTACACTTAATGTACGCTTTTCAGGCTTTCGTAATAAAGTATGTTATTATCGACATCACGTCTCAATTGGCGCAGTCGGTAGGATATCGTTATCTTCACCGTTGATAACATCGCAATCCTCACTTCGATAACGTGTTAACTCGAACTCATTTTCGTTAACTCGTTCATCAAACGTAATGTCGATCAATCTCCGAAACAGACGAATACCGTTACGCGCTTCGCACACATTACGAAGCTCTCGGGTTAGCAGACGCTCGTCATCGCCAACCAACTCAGTCGTAAGTGTCGTAGACATCGCTCAACAACTCCAACGACTCTCCTTAAGGCCGACTAACTTATGCGAGAAATATTCGGGAAGCGAATCGAAAACTAAAGTCGATGCATGGCTCAATCTTTTCGAATTGGTCACTCTCGGCAGTTCCGATAAGGATCGACTCATCGCACTCGGACGTCACGTCTCCGGTGAAGTCATCGATTGGCTCGCACGTGACATCTTACCGCAGTATGAAACGATAGCATGGACCGACGTTAAAAAGCGAATGATTCAACGTTTTGGACGCGCAATCGTAAATCCGCTCGTAGAGGCACTAAAACGTGTGCTCTCGTCTGAGGAAACCGTACTCACGTATTACAACGAAAAGAGACGTCTACTCGATTTGTCCGGAATCAGCGAAACGAATCAAGTCGCACTTCTCACCGATGGTATGCCCGAATCATACCGTATACAACTCGCGGCTGTAATACCCGAAACTACCGTAAAGTGGCTAGCAATCGCGTTAGCCATAGAAGAAGCGAAGTCAAAACGATTCTCGAAACTTCCTTCGAACTCAACGCGCGAACCGGAAGCCGCAATCTCTCAGCGCGCATACTATGCTCGAGATGCTGGCGCCAACCGGAAACATGCTCGATTCAACAAACGGAAGTCTGCCTCGCACCACGTGAGTTCTGTCGCAACTCAGACCGAAGATGTCACGACTTCTACGAAACATGTAAACGCCGAGTCAACGCAGTTATTAACGCCTAAAACGCTTCCTGTTAGTCGACTGTTTCACGTATCGCCGCAACAAACTAACGAACATCGTAAACAAACAGACGCTATTCTCCGATATGACTTAAATCGACAATCGCATCATACGATAACACGTATCGCATATGACGAAATAGTTACTCGACAACACGAACTAAATACGAATGTTTTACGTAAACCAATCGTAATAAATGGCGCGCTACACGTTCGTTATAATGGACGTACACGGATAGTTGTACCGCTATCACTCGTTAACTCCGTTATAAAACGTACACATATCGACAAACATTACGATATCGTTAACACAACTCGAAAGATCTCAACGCAATACTGGTGGCCGTCGCGTGATAAAGACATCACCGAATTTGTACGAAACTGTCACGTCTGTCAAACCGTCAAGTCACCTATTAAGCCACGTCTTGGGTCAGCGCTAAAAACGCTCAACCGCTTCAGATTACCGGTTTCATTCTGCGTAATCGCGATTTCGGTTCAGTTACGGTTCGTCACACTAAACCCGATATTAATATCGAAGATACACGTAAAATGGCTTTCGAAAAGTCTCGCAACGTTCAACTTTTACGAAACCATCGATTCCTTAACGAACATACGTCTACCTGTTTCGCATCTGGCGATTATGTCAAGAATCGCCCACCGGATAATCAATCGAAAAAGTTCCCGTATTGTCTTTTGCATCGCATGATCAGCTCGACTCGGATCACAAAACGAATCAAAACTCATCGAATATTTCACCGAATCATTTCGCGAACAGATGGACACGTTTTGTTGTTCGGGGAGATGAGACACGTGCGACAGAGCGCACCATAATCGCACGCTTTTAGTATAAATAAGGCTAACGCCCGCGCTTTCATTGTCTATCGTTATTTCCTTTTCGTTGAGTAAACAACGCTAATGTAACGCATTCTCTACACTTAATGTACGCTTTTCGCGCTTTCGTAATAAAGTATTCGTTATTATCGACATCACGTCTCAATATATTTATTTTAATGAAATTAATATATTAGATGATTGTAATCAGAAATGATTCAATGCAAACCACAATAAGTTTTCTTAACATAATACCCGTTTGAATTATAGTTGGTTTTCGTGACAACAAGTCAAGATTTTAATGCTAATTTTCACAACTAATTTAGACTTTGCTAGATTTTTATATTTTTCACGATTATATCTTTAAAATAAGGTTCAAAAAAGAAGAAACTGTGCATTAATAACAAGTTTGTTCTTCAAAATTAATCTCTATTCATATTTAAATAGAGAATGTTTATTACCTGAAACTATAGACACAAATAAATAAAATATTTAATAAATTAATTACATATAGATTTTATTGAAATTCGTTGATTTGTTCTGTAATCGTGAGATTTGGCAAAATAGTTGGATTAATTAGACTTGAAAACTCAAAAAACGATTTATTAAAAATAATTTATTGATTTGTTTCAATAAACAATTTCGGAATTAAAAGTAATCACACAATGAATTGATATTTTAAATAAGAAAGTATTTGTCGGTTTGTTAAATGTAAACGATTTGTGAATTCAAAATAATTTGATTATGTAAATATCATTCTCCGAAATAACATTACAAAAAACTGAATTGTGTGCAATTGTGAAGAATATTCTAATTGAGATTTGCTAACATAAGGTGTGACAAAAACTCTCGTTCCACTAACTGGCGGTCAAATCCAGCCGATCGTGTGTTCAATGTGGTCAAATCCAGCCGATGTGGTGGTCGATTATTGGTACGCATAAATGCTTTATAACCGCCTTCCGCTCGCATATTATCTTGATTTTCCACCACTTCATCCAAACCCGCGTCCTAATCGTGAAACAATTCTTCGTCCGACACGCCAACCATGCAGTGGTACCATTAACTTACCCAACAGTTACCGCTAACCACTATATGGACGATTATTGATTTCCATGTGCCAGCATATAGTGTCCGCTATCGATGGCACTGAGTATAGGAATACAATGGTATGATCTGTCTTCGGCGTGTCTTGTGGTAATTGTAACTCTTCTCGCATAGCTATCAAACCTCTCAACTGACAAGTGTTATGAATTCTGTTCGAAAATTAGAGACGAAATTGTGAGTTCACCACAACTAAACAACATAACACCCGATACTAGTGTGTTATTGTGGTGACGATATGATAGTTCGTCAGTGATTGTGAGACTCGCTCTGCCGACAACGTTCACACCGAAGTAATCGCCATCACGTGACCTAACAAGCATTACACCGAGCAGTTGTCTATAGCCGTCGGCACTAACGATAGACGCTTCGTAAATCTGCTCATACTTTCTCTGCCACGTCTGTAAGTGAACGCCTGACCACTACACCACCCATCATTCGCACGTTTCACAGAGTCAACGCATTGTTGAACACAAACACTGCGGTCGTGTATCACGAGTTGTTTAATTTTTAACTGAAATAGAAACCACATGTCTGTAGAGACGAATGATTTTGGTCATACACAGCGATCGGTAATAATTCACATACAAGTGTGAGCCATACTCTCGAGTCGCTTCGTTACTGTTATTAGCATTGAGACACTCGACCTGAACGTGTGTATGGCGTGCGTGACGAAGATTGGCACTTATTTTTTAAAATATTCTCATTAAATTTTTTGTTGATTTTGATTTATACTTAAACCAAACGCAATATTGAACTTTGAAATTTAATGAAAAATATTGGCGGACTCGGAATAAAACTATTAATTTTCCAAATTCTGTGAAATTCCGATAATTCATTGAAAATTAATGGCAAAATTTTTTATTTTGAGAGAAAATAGCAGAGAAATAGTATTTATAGCATTTTTCATTCAAATAAAAAAAATAACATTTAAATGTAATGCTAATACATCTCATTTATAGTCAGTCAAACTAATATAGCATATATATTAACTTTGAAACTTTTAAGTAAATAACTAGTAAATGACGAGAATTGAGTGTCTATTAATTACTAACAATAATGAAGTAAACGAAAAAGTGTTAGTGTTTCACTAATTTTTTAATTATAAATGAAACTTTTATTAAATATAATCATAAATAGTTTTTCAAGATTTGTGTATTTTAATACAATTTAAGTATTTATACGATTTATTTGCTTCCAAGTAAACTAGAGATGCGTTGTTTAACACAAATAATAGTGAAAAGATCAGTATAATATTCGCGTAAATATATATCAGTTTATATATGACTTTTATGTTCCCGTAAATTATAGTAAATAGAATTATTATTATGGTTGAAATATAGTTAATGAAAAACCAAAATATAAATTTTGACCAGTAGTTAGAGTTATAGCTATGAACTTCACTATAAATTAGACTCCCAAGCGGGCCCCCGATTTTTCGGGCCCCCGACAAAATTCGTCGGGCCTTGTCGGGCTCGGGCCTGAAAATAAAAATGTCGGGCCGGGCCGGGCTTTCAGTTTTTTTTAAAAAGGCCCGACTTTAATATATTTGATACAATTTTGTGGTTTTATCGAATTTTATGTGATGCTAATTTATTTTAAACACCCTTCTATTGTGATTAAAACATGAGATTTAAATTAGATTTAAAACATGTTTAATTATAGTAAATTAGATGAAATAATAACACTATGTAAAGAAATATATATTATTTAAATATTTACTATTTAATTATATCGGGCCGGGCTTTTGAATTTTTAAAAAAATCGGGCCGGGTCGGGCCAGGCCTGTCGGGCCTAAGTCGGGCTCGGGCCTGAAAATTTTAACAATTTGGGAGTCTACTATAAATGACAACGAGTGATGTTTAAGTTTATAAACTTTAGCAGTGCTTAATTCAGTTCGATTAACAGAATAATATTTAAGTTTACGATTAACTTGTATGAGTTTGATTTGCAGATAATGACCGATAACATAGAAATATATAAATTGACTCAAAGTTGAGGTAAAATAATAATATACGCAAAGAGAGATAACAACACTCCATGGAAATGCGTATACAATTAAATCAAGAATAGAACAATTAGGCGACAATATTTGAAATGATATGAAAAAATAAGATACACTAATGTATCGAATTGCGTTGAATGCAGAAAATAATGATTTAGTTGTGTTCAGTAGTTTCTTGATTTCAGACTTATTTTTAAGACCGACAGAGAAGTAAAACTCGCAATACGCCAGCCATCATTCGCACGTTTCACAGAGTTATTTCATTGTTGAACACAAACACTGCGGTCACATCCATCACTTGCCATCCAACACAGATATGGGAGTAAAACTTCCTGTTTTTGGGTATCACGTCGTGTATCACTAGTTGTTTAATTTTTAACTGAAATAGAAACCAACTGTCTATAGAGACGAATGATTTTGGTCATACATAGCGATCGCTAATAATTCACATACAAGTGTGAGCCATACTCTCGAATGGCTTCGTTACTGTTATTAGCATTGAGACACTCGACCTGAACGTGTGTATGGCGTGCGTGACGAAGATTGGCACTTAT
>JAQIVF010000668.1:0-19360 GCA_034698365.1 Steganacarus magnus
TGTTAGATATTGTAAAAAATAATTGCTATTTTTAGTGCTATTTTGGTAATTTTTTGATGCTATTTATAGCGCTAATTTGATATGTAATTCTTGCTATTTTTTGAGTCTCTAATTATTAGACACCCAATTCTTAAAAGATTTAAGATCCTAACTTAAGGACCCGATGAGTTCGAACCATACGCGATGCGATCAGAAAATTTTTTTTATTAGTAAAAAATATTGAAAATAAAAAATTGGTGAAACTTAAATATAAATTACTTTTGATAATTTTGTAATTATGTTGAAACTAACGGGTCATATAGTTGTCAAAATTGTCATCAAGTAATGAGTGAAATTAAAATTTGAATTTTTTTTATACTAATTATGAAAATTATTTATTAAATAATGTAATTTCCAAAAAAAATTTTAAGTACCTGATATGGTCTCATACATATGGTTATTGCACTTTCTTATTATTTGCTAAGTCTTACTCAGTACATTTAGTACTAATAGTGTTATGCGTACAAATGGCAGCTACCGTATGTGTGTAGACAGTCGTAAAGTGAACGCTCGTACAAAGAAAGACGTTTGATGAGGCCTATAACGCAATAAACGCCAAAGACCTCAGGGGTGCGATGGCTGTACAGCCACAGCAAAGTTCGATAAGTTTTTGATCGCACCTTATCTATCACCGCCTCAGCGCTGATTAAAACAAAACAAAGATGGAAGTTCTACGACGAGCCATCGCTGAGATAATTGTGACAAAGTAACGCGAAATTCACCCAGAATGCTATACACGCTTCGCTATAACTATTAGTCGGTAACTGACGCTTTCAATGCCTGTATGGCAATCACACAGAACAGCGCTTTGAGTCGCGCTCACAAAAAGCAATGCTTTTTACTCGCACTCACAGATAGTGCTTTTAATTCGCACTTAATATATAATAAATGAGACAGATTTATAATTAAAACTAACGTTGATTTTATTTTAGGAAACATTTTCGATAAAGAATGGATAAAGATCGATCCCGAGAAGATATCCGCTATTAGGAATTTTTCTCAACCGGCTATTCAGAAGCTAGTTGGAATGGAATAGTTTTATCGCAAATTTATTAAAAAATTCGCCGAGATTGTTGAGCCTCTTACCCGTTTAACTAAAGATAATGAGGAAGTCGTATGGAGATCCGAGCAAGTGAGCGCTTTTCAAAGAAACGACGGAGTATCCAGTTTTGGCTCACTACGATTACACTAAACCGACCAAATTACATACGGATGCATCAGTTTATGCGATTACCGCGATTTTATTACAAAAACAAGAGGACGGTTGGCACCCGATAGCCTACTTGGGTCGACTTGATAAGCACGAGTTGAATTATACGATAAGTAAAAAAGATTGTTTAGCTATTATGGATGGAGTGGACAAGTATCAGCAGTATTTAAGAGGATTAACATTTATTATTGAGACGGATCAATGTAGTCAAATGCCGATTAATGTTGTGAGCCGAAGTAAAATATTTTTGACACCAGTCGCAAGTCTGATTTTCTAGAGAAATAATAAATGGTTAGGGAGCTACATAGAGCTCTTAGTTTAAAACATGTTAGTAGTACCTACTGACTATCTCGTCATCCAAAGTGAGAGATTCTTCTCTGCCTTCAACAGATGAGGGATCGATCTCACACTGGAAGGCGTTGACTTGTCGAACCCTGATTATTTGATTTTTTAGTAAAGGAAACCTGATGATCTCTCGCTACTTACAGTCATTGCAAGAAGGAGCTCACCGATGCCATTTTAGCGAGAGTCCGGATCATCATATCAGGGATTTGAGCTGAAAATAACTTTGATAAGTTAGATGAACAGAAATATTCGAAGGAAATGTGTACCCTAAAACGGCTTTCCACTGATCCATTACGTGGTGCTCCGAGTGTTGAGCCGTAAAAAGGAGAGATCGCGCTTTCATGCGTGCATCGCGCTTTTGCGTCTCTCTCTCTCAAAGATTTTTAAAATCTGATATATATAAGATAAAAAAATAAATTAGTGTATTAGTAGTGCGAACGAACGTAGAATGTGACCAAAACATCATAAATCAGATATTATGACCGTATAGATCTTGTTTATATTTTTAATTAGCTATACGTTTGTTTAAAGAACTTCCTTTTATAAAAATTAGCGTTAGTTTATTTAATTAATAAAAATTTTTATTTGTACGACTGTTATGATATTTGTACGAATGATAGTTTTTATATAGTTTTACAAAATAATAATCGTGTTGTTTATCTGGTACGAGTGTTACATGTAAGGAAGACAAGCATTATAAGCAGACCTTTGGA
The DNA here is from genome assembly GCA_034698365.1 of Steganacarus magnus. NCBI lineage: Eukaryota > Metazoa > Arthropoda > Arachnida > Sarcoptiformes > Steganacaridae > Steganacarus > Steganacarus magnus. The sequence continues at coordinate 2,308 of JAQIVF010000668.1, forward strand.
AATAAAAAATCACAAAATTTGGCTGTTATTTGGGAAAAAAAATTAAATTTGGTTGTTATAAAAACAATTAATTTTTATTCGATAAATACAAATTTATTGCAAATAAATATAGTTTTAAGGGTCAATAGAGGTGTTGGTCCCAAATTCCTTATGATTAGAGTCAAAATTTGTATGATTTAAGCGAAAAAACTTAAAAAATTTGGCGAAATATAGCAGGGTTCTCAGAAACTAATTGGATTTAAACGACAATTTTTCACGATTTTTTTTGGCAAATTTGGGGTTTATGGAGAAATTTTGGAATATCCAAAATTCCCGATGTTTGATTATAAGTAAATTTATTGATGTTAATAAATACACTATTGTAGGATTTGCCGTCGTATCGGTATTTAATAATGTAATTTCAAGCTGAGTTTTCACTCCTGTTTCGACGGCAGCTATTTTTGTGTCCATTAATCCAGTGATTGGTCTGACACTCAGCGCTGCAATAACTCGAACTCCTATATCAGTAATAGTGAGCCTCATTCTCGCAAACGCAACACCAGTGAAACTTTTTATTTTTGGTATTTCTTTCTTCAATGATGACATTTGAATTTGCGCATTACTTAATTCATTCCTGAGCGCCACAATCTCTTTATTAGCAAAAGCATTATCTATTGATTGTTGCACTTAGTTGTCATAACCACCAAAAATCCAATTATTTTCAGTGTTTGCCGAATCATTCATAAACGGGGAGAACGTGTAAACACACAGATACGCGCTTCGATTCATCGACTGACGCCACATGACTCAAATTGTCCACAAAACTTGATTAATTGTTGCTTTTTTCTGTAATGGTGTCTTCGTTCGTATTACTTAATTATGCTTCAGATTTGATGTTCGTTATTATTATGTTACAAGTATTTCTTGGTTTCCTTGGTTTTCTTGGTTTCTTGGCATTACTTTTGACAGAATTATCTAGAAATTCACATCAATAATAATCATTGACGTCATTGATGTCCATTCGTTCCCTCTTAATGGCTCGCTTTGGATAATAAAATATTTCGCTCTGAAATCTTTGCGGTGTCTTTGCCTGACGTCGACTGCTTTTGCATCTTTCGGCCACACTTTTGAACGGTTCGATAGGTTCTGTTTTATACTCCGGTCTTCGACCCATCGCTCCCAAAATATTAGATTATTATTCGAAAATTTAGTGGTCAAGTGTTAACGCTTTAACTGTTAATAATTTTCAGTGCGATAAAGCACTTATCGATTTAACATTGAAAAACTCTAACAAAGAAAAGTTTTGCTTCTATTCTTCCAAGAAACTTAATTGATTTAACTTATATTAATTTTAGCACAAAAAAAAATAAATAATGATCGACATAAAACTCATTTAAAGCGAAAATCAATTGCTTTGGTTTTGTTTTGTGATTTCAAGACTGCTTCTGCAACACTGTTACTGTAAAACTACTGTTTTCTGTTAGAGAGCCTTCTTTAATTAGCAAAGTAGGGTCAATCTTTTTCTGACAATATAATGCAAGAACCCTTCACGTGATTTTTATTAAACAATTATACAGTCCAAAAAAACGGTTTAAATTTTAAGATAATTAAATCAGCATAAGTCGCCTGATGATGGTTAGAAGAGTCTAATCGAAACGTTGCACATTTAAAAAATGTGATACTGTCGAGTAAAAATCGAATTATTAAATATAATCTGTAACCTAATTTAGTTTCCTATATGTCGTCTTGAGACAACTAAGCAAATAAATTTATTTATTGGGGCTCATGATAAATTTTTGAGACCGGACTCGAGCTCTAAACTAAAAAATTTAAGCCTTATAGTTGCACGCGATTCTGAAATAACCGATAGTGTTTTTAACAACACTAACTGATAATAACTGACAATACCCGATAGTAACTGACAATAATATAATTTTAAAAACTTCATATAAATCCTGTATTTTTACAAACCAATGCTATGAGTGATTATATCATTGTAAAATAATTTAAATAATTTTGCAAATTTTAAAAATCAATATAAAGAAAATATAAAATATCTTAATATTTTTTTGGTAAAATTGTCATTGAAAATTGTTTATTTTTTAATTATATTTATTTTACTTTTTTTCTCAACAATAAAAAATTATCTATTAAATTCGATGAGTTTTTAGTACTCCTGAAATTTTTTTCAAAATATTTAAAATTCAAACTATAATAATCATAGCGCAGCCTTTTTTCGTGTCAGCGGTCTATGTAGTGATCACATAAAAGTGATCTAAGAGTATGGAATATAAGAAACAATGGTAGATCTCCACTATGGTAGTGATGCACTATATAGGAATGTAGTTGTAGTACTTTTCATAAGTCATGAAATGGAAAAGAAGCTTTTTTATGCGCTAAAAAAATTTTAATATATACAAAAATACAAATTACAGTTTAGAAATATGGTACGTTTAATTCTCGGACCCAAATAGTGTGCGCACTCGTTCACCTGAATAGTGTAATAATTCTGGATTGAGTGAATGGTATTTCTTGTTTTAATTAATATTTACGCTTATATAAAATATGAGCGAAAAATAATAAAAAATAATTTAAAATATTCAATATTTTGACTTTTTTTAAATGTTTTTTTTAATCAATATAACAAAATATTTTGGCCAAACATTATAAAATGTTTTATTACCTTCGATTATATTATATAATTCCGATAATAAAATAATCAAAAATAAACATCTCAAGAGTATATAAATAAATACAAGCAAAATGAAATGAGTGTTGATGTGCTAAAAAGTCATAACAACACTAGAGGTTAATTAAAGTAGTAAAAAGTTTATATTGCAAACTTAAATCGCTATGAAACTTTTTTTATCAGTTAAGTTAACTATTGAACGTGATATAACTAGATTACGCTAGATTATCGGAATTGTATAACGAAAATAGTAATATCCGATCATCACTTCATTAACAAGTCTTATTTTTAATTGCTGTCCTTGTGATTCGCTGCAGATATGACTTGCAATTAATTTATTATTTTGTTGGTTGCGACGATACATACACACTATATAAAGCCTATGTTTTATAAAGAAATAAATACCTCCTCAATAGACTTCGTAGTATTGACAAGTGAATTCGTTGTTTATATATATTAAAAAACTTTGCAATAATGCAAGATTGCATTTTATTTCACCAAACGGTAATGACAGTGATGAACACGAGCGAAGAATTGGGTTTCTAAAACGGATCTATTATTCTGACATATATATAGGCCCAACGATTAACAACTAATTTATTTAATTGTTTTGGTTTGTTATCGCGTGCTCGAAAAACAAATAATAATGTTTTGTAACTTAAGTAGACTTTTGTGCAATAAAGAATTGGTGAAAAAACTTTTCGTTAATAGCTGCTGGAGTGCCATCGTATTGGGCAGTATTATGGTCGGTCTAGGCTTTGTGCTGCGGTCGTATATTATTGACAATTCCCAGTCAGCAACTGTTAGCAGTAGTGGTAAATATTTTTTTAAAAGTTGTAAAATAAGTTATACTTAAGTGTTTATTACAGTATATGCTTTATTACTTGCATATAGGGTTTTATGTTAAAATCTTGTTTTTTTTATTCAAAAAAGTAGGACTTTAGAAAATAGTTAGTTATTCAATAAATTCAATTCAGAATAAAAATATAAAACTAATTAATAAACACAATTTCTAGACAAACATTTTAAAAATTGTGTGATGGAAAACTTAAATTTATTATAAATTTGTTGTGTAAAACTAAAAGTGCCATTCATTTCATTTAAAAAAACCATGTGTTGACGTGATATTTACCAAAATTTGTTTGCACTTTATTCTTGTTTATTTTTTTGTAAATCAAAATTAGTCACAATAATGGAATTATAACTTAAGTATATCTCTAACCGTACGAAAACGAGTGAATTGTTTTCCTAGCATTTAATTTATTTTTCTATCTGTACGACATTTCTATCTAACCATACGAAAACGAATTGAATTGTTTTGCTGGCATTTTGATTAATCACACGTTTGTTTACCCGTCAAGTGGAAATTTTATTGTTTAGTTTAAAAAAAATACTTAAGACGACAGAGTGGTCTAAATATAGAATCACAGTAATTATTATTCAATTCTGAACTCGTTTCACGTTTTTAACTCTCGTCGCCAACACTTAATCTTTGACGAGTAAATAAACAAACACTCGTTATTGTGATTGTGATTATTATTTACCTTTTTTTTCTCAGTCAAATGGTTTCGCTGCCAAAATTTAAAGTTTATTATCTTATCTAATATAGTGTTTTTTGCTGTACTACTTTGTTTTAACTTCGCTTAAATTTTATACGGCCTTTATTCATATATATTCATTATTTCTAAATGAGTTCAGTTTTGAGTTCGATTCTCAATGTTAAAAAAACACGCTCTTTAAACGCGTTTATCTCAAATATGATTACAATACTATTTAATATACAATTATAACTGATAAGTGCGAAATGTTGTTTTTTCCCATAAATTTTAACTTTTAGTTTGAAGAATTGTTAATTTTTCAAAAAAAAAAAAATATTTCAAAATATTCTAGCTGTCAAATTTTTGAAAAATTGATAGGTGTTTTGTGTGTGTGTGTGTGTGTGTGTGTAACCAAAATTATATAATAAAACTCGATTGTGTAACGAAAATGCTTAACTTTCATTTTTTTCAAAAAAAAAGTTTATGTCACATTAAGATAAGATATTAAATTATGAGTTTATTAATTAATGGAGAAAAATTCAAAGATGATTATGACATTTTATGTCAGGTTATAAACTTCAGAAAATTTGACAATTCATAAGATAGTCTGCACACCACAATATTTTATGACGACTGACCTTGCGTTGTGTTGTGTTTAAGGTTTCCCCTAAACTTGATGTCAACTGTACAGAACTAACTGCCAGTATTTTTTTTTTGTTTCTGATAAAAAAGTGATGACTCTATAATAAAAAAGTTTTTTTTAAAAAAAAACAACACCGCGCTATCTTTCTAATTTTATTTGTCTTTTTATGTAATCATAATATTGTAGAATTTTTTTTGGTTGCAAAACAGCGTTTAACTACCGTATCTCTATATTATTTTAAATATTTGAAAACCATTTCTAATATCTTCACTTGATATCTATAGGTCTGCTTTTTATACTGATCGGAATAGTTGTGATATTCATCGGACCATTGTCCGCACTCTACGACATTGTGACCAGTGAAGGCAGAAGAAGGCAAGAGCTAGACATAGAGTCACCCATGAGTCAGTCATCCCCGCGTCCATCGGCCACATTCGATCCGCCATCATATGATCAAGTAACCAGTAGTGAGCGAAAGACTCCCAGTGCCACGTATACCATGTCGTTTTATCCGCAGATATTGTCAGCGGATGGTTTGCTACCATTGCCGCCCTCCTATGAAGACATTGTAGGCAATGACACTGTGAGTTCGAGCACAAGTTCGGAAGTCGCTCAACAATCGGTACGAAATATTGAATCGAACCGCAGAATGACTATTAGCTGATAAAAAGTGTTTTTTTTTTTGTTTGGTTTTTAATTTTTGAAATTAATGTTATCTGAATTTTACTGTATTATAAATGTTATTTCGTAACCGAATAATAAAAGTTGTTGATATTTTCACTATTTTTACTACCATTCATATCTTGTGATTTTTGTAATGAAATGAATGGGTATGTTTTTACAACACCGGATCCGTTGTTGTGATTTGGAGAAAATTTATGTGTTAATTATGACAATTACTTTTATTTAAATTATCATTGCAATAAATCACAACAAAATAATAGTGAATGAAAGTGTGCTTTTTTATTAGACAATAGTTGTTGTCGTAAATAGTGAATGTAAATATTCACGACAATACCGAACCCAAGAGTTAAACACCGAACCGGATAGTAGCGGTTAATAGCAAGTATGAAGGTTCTGAAAACACTTTTCAATGATTTGCAGAATGTATGGATGAGGGAAATTTTATAGTAACAGTAAACATGATATTATTTTTCATGCCATTAGTATATTGATCTGAATTTTTAATAATTGCTTACTTTTCAGAATTAATTTGAGAAATTTCCAAAACCTTCAGCAGCTGGGGATGACTGGTTAATTTATAACGCTGTATATATTATAAGTGCGGACTCTATGTGAGATTCTGTAATACTTAATTTTCTACAGATTTCTTACAACCGCTGAATAATGTAATTATTGCAAAGAGAATTGCAAGTATTAATATGATAAGAAATGCAATGCAATAATATAATGAATTGTTTATGGGTGCATATAATGGTAGCCTTAGTAATTAGGAACCACACAATTTAGGCGTCATTAGGCAATGGCGCGTGTTATTCATCAAATTGCTGCTCATTGTGACGTTAGTTTCTGTATGGTATGACTAATCGACTAATTATTAAAAGCGAAAGCTCACTATAATTTTGTGAGCTGTTATGCTCTGAATAATGTTATTATTATTGTATTGTAATTGCAATATTTTTACAGTCATATTACAGAGGTTAAGATTAAAATAACTAGGATCCAGTCTCTCCAGTGAGACGACTATCGAAAGTAATATTTCCACTAAAAAAATACCATTTTCATCGTAGTAAGCAGAAACGATACGATGTGATATGATATGATAAGGGCAAAAATATTACACGTGAGAGAAAGAAATAAACTGAAGGATTTGCAAACTACGATGATAATCAGAGTCGCGACATTTTCGGAAATCCGACTTTTTTGTTGTTGATTAAAACTTTCGAAATTTTAAATGATTGTAATTAATAACTAAAATTAAGTTAAATTAACATTATTTAAGTTTCCGGAAATCTCCGAAATTTTAGTGTTTTCAAAATTTTCTGAATTATTCCGAATTTTGTCCGAAATTATGAACTTTTAGAAAAGTTATAGCTAAAAATAAGGTGTTTCTGGTAGAGTAGATCATTTTTTATTTTGTTCAGAAATTCGAAAACATCATGAAATTTTGAAACTTCAAGGTTTTCGATAATTTTGAAAATTAAAAAAAATTTGTCTAATATCAATAATATTGTTCTTTAAAACAGGTGAGTTTTCAAGATAACCTATAGAATATAGAATTAAATTTCCCGAAATGTCCGAAAAATTCTGAATTTATGTCCGAAAAATGTCTATTTTTTTGTCCGAAATTCCGACCGAAATTTCTCTGTTTTTGTTTCGAAAATGTCTCGACTCTGATGGTAATCAGAGATGGGATTTTTGGGGATAACAAATTTATAGATTTGGTGGTTATTTAAGAATAAAAATTTGTGATTTTGGTAGTTATAAAAAAACTTATAAGTTCTATAGAGGGTCAGATCTAAATATCTTGAGAGGAAGGTCGAAACTCATCAAATTTAAGAGAAATTTTTTTTACAATTCTACAAAATATAAGAGGGGTCTCGAAAACTCATCGGATTTAAATGACAATTTTTCACAATTTTTTTGCCAAATTTGGTGATTATGGTGAAATTTGGGATTTAACCAAAAATCCCATCTCTGATGATAATATAAATACGTCGCTGACTGGAATATACCATGCATTGAAACTGTAATCTACATGGAGTAGTGATGGCAAAAAGCTCAATACGAGCTCGAGCTGAGCTCGACATTTTGATGTTTTGTAGATCAAAGTTAAAGCTCAAAATGAATTTTAAAAAAAAATACTAAGTTTATGCTCAAGATTTATGATTTATGAGCCCAAACACAAGCACAGTCAGTATGTTTGATTTTAACGACAATTTTTCGATGGAACGCGACTCGCTCTGTGTAACTATGATTCGAAACTCTAGCGCTTTCCGGAGTCCACACGCGTTTCCGATTGCTCTCATAACTCATTTTCTACAATTATCTCACTTCATATCTACGAAATGAGACTTTATAGACTTTATAGAGATATTTTTAATTAATAATTAATAATATTAATGTTTTATTTTTTAAAAATATTTTCACCTTCTTTTTGTTTTTTAAAATAAAATTTTAAGATAATGGCATCAATGAAATCTTAACAGAAATCTAACTTTATTGTTCACACAACAATAATTTAACTAAAACTAAATTAAATTACTGTATCGTCAGAACTTTACATGTAATAAATTCTCAGTAAAAATTATTGAAACACATAATTAGCGATCAGAGTGAGTGTAGTGTATCCGATATATGTTGAACTATTTTGACTGCGAATGTTTATTAATTAAAATTAAGTGAATAAGTAAATTATTTTATCTTTATTTCTTTTTTTGAGATATGATTAATCATTATTTCTTTAATTCGAAAAAACAACAAAATTTCAAACAAAAAAATTCAACGCACTTTGAATGCATGCATTGGCAAAATAATGCGAGCAATTAAATTTCAGGAAAAATTTCCCAAAATAATGGTTAATAATAATAAAAATATAAAAATATGCTCAAAAAATCTGAAAATTACTCTCAATTTGCGTTTAAAGTTTGCGTTTATTTCTCTTCTTTTTTTTGTAATTTTTTTCGCATCGATAGCGCCGAAGTATAAAATAGTTTTATGCGGTGGTTTTTGTGTGATTGTGATTGTGATTTCTATCATTTTATATTTAATTTTTGTTGTTGTTTTTTTTGGAAAATAATAATCAAATACCAACGTTTGCTGACACTAATTGAGCCAAATTCTTTTAATTTCGGACTCAATACATCAAAACCAAGCAATTTAACTTGTCTTGTTATCAATCTTATTTAGATCTCGCTTTTTTAACTGCCGCATACAGTCGAGGTTAAATATGGGTTAAAAACACATTAGTATTTTTATCACTGCATTATTTATCCAAACTGTATAATACAGTCTGTATTAATATTGGTTTTATTTACACCTAACAGAATGGGTGTAAATTCTTGCAAATTCTCTTACACATTAAATTTGATTTAACGGAAAATTTTTCTCTTTTTGTTTTGCAAAAAAAAATCAAAAATAAAATTGTACACACTAAAAAATTTTTGTGACGTATTTTGTGATAGAAAAAAATAATCTTATATTAGACTGAAGCCCTAATTTCTCTTAGGTCACAACAATCACAAATCGATCAATAAGTGTGAATCACAATATCACAGCAATTTTATCGTGATTCGATCTTATTGAAGATGAAACAAGCGAAAATTTTTTAGAGTGTAGCGCTCAGTTATGTCTGTTAGAAAACGTTATTGTTAATCGAATAAGTTTCGTTATACTCTAGAAAAATGAAAACTTGAAAAGGGCTTTAAACATTCACCGGTTTTGATCTGTTAGCATGAAAAAACTTTTAAAAATTTTTTTAATAGTCTTTACAATTCAAAGTAATGACATCATAAAATACTCGAGATAACAGTATTTACTGTGCAAACACACTCGAAAAGAATTTCACTGCTATTTTGCCGTTGGATATTGTATTTCATTTACTATTTCAAATTAAGTTCGTTCGTAATTAAATAACTTGACAATATTATTGAACTCATTCGCGACACAATATGTACCGCTAACTAGTAATTATCAAAAAATTAGTTTTATTACAAGTTTTTTGGGTAATCAAAAAACTGCGCACACATAAAAACTGATTAATGAAATAATTAATAACAATTTTGTGAAATGTTTTTTTTGTTGCTTTTAATGTCTCGAGAAAATGCAATTAACAGTGATTTTTTTTCTTTAATTAAGCATTAACACGCACTGGAAAATTTTTATTATTATATTAAAATTCACACAAATTATTAAGAATAGTTTCTTGAATTTTAGTGTTTTTTATTAAAATTTATTTCAGTGATAAAAATTGAAGTAAAACTAATTAAATTAATAAAAAAAAGCATATTTACTTCTGAAATGCGCATAAAAGTATAATTAATAATGACTACAATCATTGAACATACATAACGCATAGGTGGTGTCAATGATTATTAAGTTAGTTCCTTATTAGTTAATTTAGCTAAAATGACAATCATCCTAACAGTTTAAGTATATGTATATATATATATATAACATTATAATTGTCTCTAATGGCAAGTTAATTATTTTGTTGTCCTTCCCTGATAGATATGTCAAATATGTGCCGTATATAGTTGTGCTCTAAAGTTTCTCAATTTGTTTGATAGGTAATCTATTTTCTACACGTTTTTTTTAATTTTCCAACAGAAAAAAAAGAAAACTAAAAATTTTATTTCACAAATTCGTTTAATTTTTGTAATTTTTAACTTAATTGAAACGTTTGCATAGTTTTTTCTATTGAACGTGTTTAATAAAAATCGTGATAAAATTATTTAGCAATCAGTTTCAATTATAAAATATAATCAATTTATGTAATTTTTAATTTTAGTTTTTTTCCACTTTCATAATAACACACTTTCTAATTTTAAAATTTTTATAGATATGAAATTAAATAAATTGTCAATTTTAAAGATACAGTAAGTATACATAGGAGAGTGTAATTACTAATTACGAGTTATTATTAATTCAGTAAAAATAATAACGCGAATAATCAAAACGCTTTATTAGCATTAATTATAATGTTTAAGTTTTATTAGTTTTCATGAAATCACAGTGTTTATAATAATGCCTATATGCTAGAGGCTTAAATAATCTTTTGACAAATCCATGCAAATTTTGGTATAAGACATTTTTAATTCCGTAAAATACAATACAAATTTTTTATATCCTTTTCAGACAAATACAAAAATAAGAATTTTTTTAATAAAACTAATAATGGATTGAGGCTCTAATCTACTGTATTTGGTCAAAAGAACCTAACGTTAATAAGTGGGCGAATCAACCTGTTCTGTTTGCAAAAATAAGTTCGGGATTATTTTAAAATTTCTAAATAATCCTATTATATTAGATGTCAAGACTCCGATAAGAAGATTCTACCCGTTGCTAAACTACAATTTACAGTATAATAATAAGGATCACCATATTTTACAATATGATACTCTTAATAAATTGCTTATTTATATCATTTCGGGTAAATAATCGTTTTTAAGTAAAGCTTCACTTCATAAAAAAATATATTTAAGCATTAATTAAATTATTTCTATAGTCATGACTAAAAAAACAGTCGATCGTGACCTGAATGTGATCAAACAATTTTCAGATGCGTAACAATTTCTGAATATGTGTTTTGTTTTTTTTTCTTTCTCTCTGGAAAAAGTGATGTTTAAAAGGTTTTTTTAGTAAAGCGAATTTAAAATTAATTTAATATTTCTAAATACCATAAGCTATCATTTTAATTAAGGCGTAAAGTCGAAAAACGCCTTATTTATTAAGACAAGGACAGCACAGGATATAATAAATGAACGAAGCGAATACCACTCTATAGCTGGGGATTTCAATATTCAAGATTCACGCACACAAAGTATAGGGTGGAGTGGAAGTGTGCGCGCGTTTTTTTGTGTGTTCGCCAAATATTTGTCCCCAAAGGGAGTTTAAGTTATTATTAATATTAGTAAATATAATAAACGGCAATAAATATATTAAAACATATAATCATTATTATTAAAATTATGTGATTTTTTTTATTTCAGTATTCAAACGTTACGAAATTTTTAATAAATCATAAGCTTTACGGTTTTCAGTGTTCAAACAAAAAAGTGAAGACACGACAGGGTAAAGGATTGAAAATTTTTTTTATATTTTCTACTTTAGCGTTCACTACTTTGAAATAAAATCTTGATATATGTGCGCTGTAATGTCAGAAAAATTGTGATTTGATGCCGTTATCTTAGTTTTTCCCGTTTTTTTTACTCGTACTTTATATATTGAATAAAAACTGTAATTTGAATAAAATCATAGTTATGCAAATTTTTTTTACTGGTAAATGAAATATATATAATTAAAGTCAGATATTTTGAGCGAAGAATAATTACTATATTATATGATTTGGCATTTTTATCATACTTCTATCAAAGCGATATACTGTATTATCCGTTATTATAATAATAATATGAAAAATTGCGGTCTAAAAATAAGATAAAAAACGGAAATAATTTTTTATTTTACTTTACTTTACATTGTGCTGTATTTTGTTTTAAGTGTGATAAAAAAAAGCGAAACACGATTTTTTTTCTCAACACAATATAATTATATATTTTTTTTTGGTATTAGTTATTAAACCCTCAAATAGAATCGTAATGTGAGCATAATTAAAGGCTGTTAAAGAACTAGAGGAATATGTTTGACACGGTTTTTATAAATATATAATAAAGGTGCCAATGGTTTAACTTTTCTGGAACCAAACCGAAAACTCTATAATCTTATGTAAAGATTAAAACAGGAAAACCAATATCTAATCGAGCCATTATATATTATTAAAAATTATTTCAAAATTTAAAATATCAAAATGGAAAATACATTGAAATTATTTGAAATGTTTCGCTACTCTTAAAAGTTGTCTCTCCTTTTAAAACCATACCAAACCACTATCGTATTTAAACAATAAACCAGCGGCGAAAATCATAGTTTAACCAAACCACAAAAATCTTTACAATACGAATATTGAAAGAATGTTAAGTCTTTTTTGTATCTCTATCTCGCATCAAATCTAATAATTCACTCAAAGTATCTTTTTTATTGTGCCTTCAAGTGAAGAAAGTGAAACAAACAGACATAAAATGCATTTTAATTTTAAAGTATTTAATAGATTCAACAAAATAGATGGCCTTTTAAAATATTTTTATGCTTATAAAACTTTTATTTTTTCCAATGATTCGCACGTACGAAAATTTAATGAATTAAAACAAAAATAAAACTATTTTAAAACAAAACTACTGTAGGGATTTTTGTCAATCTATTAAAACATCGTTGAAAAATAAAATACTCCTATACTATGCGTTAACTTCTGCTCCCTTCGCCTTTTTTTAATCTTTTTTAATAGAGTTTAAGATATTGAAAATCAGTGAGAGAAGAAAAAGCGATAGCGAACTCTGCCAAAAATCCTTCAGACGAAGTTGTGTACAGTAGAGTGCATTTACTACTATTTTTAATACTGCCCCGTACTCTGTCACTGCAATTAAGGCGCATTAAAAAGCGGTAAAGTATGTGAAATATTGAACGAGTCAATTGCCTTCGAGTCAATTAAATTTTTTTGAGCAACTGTGAAACAAATCTTCAAGTTTATCGCACAATAATTTGAAGGTTTCTTTTCTCGGCGAGAGAAAATCTTTTTATTACTTTTTATATTTTTTTTTATTGCTTTCCGTGTCATAAACCGATAGCGCAACAACGCATTAATAACAAAATTTCATAAATACATTTGACTTTAAATGCTCTCAACTTTTACGGGAAAAATAAAATCTTAAACTTTTTCAGCATAATTTACTACTGAATCAGATTCAGAAGTGATTCGTAAGTATTGGATTTTAAATGCGAAACCAAATTACCGTTTAAATAATTAGGAGAGAGAATTCAATAGAGAAACTAAATTATATTAGTTATTATCGATTATCCGACTAAACTTATTATTTAATTGCATACATATTTCATATTTTTCAAAAGTCTAATGTCAGCGCGTATCACAATCAAAGCACTCATTAATTCCGGAACGAAGAGAGAGCAGAGCGGGTTTAAGAGGCAAAAGTTTAATAACGGATTGCTTAATTGATTAGCGGTATCAATGCAAATGGTCGTGCTTTTGTAACAAAAAATTACTTAAACTTTATACTTTAAAGACATAAATCATATTTTCTGTATTCTGAACAAATTAAAAGTAAATTGACTTATAGTTTACTGTTTACTTTTTATTATTATTACTATGCATTACATTTGATTTATTATTTTGATTAGAAATCACACACACAATTTGAAATTCGTTAAAAAGTTTGAACCACCGTTTAATAGTCATTAGTTTATGTGCGATCCGTATTTTAATTTTTTTTAATAAATATTTTTCAAGTACAGAATAAGTTTAAATATTTTTGTTTGTTTCACAATTAACAAATTACATGTAATAAAGTTACACACATATATACATATATTTTGAGAAACCTTGCCATCAGTTTCGTGTAAATAGAGTAAAAAAAATTGTAAATGTAATTTAAATGTAAATTTTTATTTTGATTTATCGCTATTTAATTTTTTTTATTAAACAAGAATCACACATCGTTTTTACTATTAACAAAAACATGTTTTCGAATTCACAGCACACACACACAAACTCTAGAAAAAAACTAGACTTTAATATAATTTTGCTTAGTCGTATCGAAACAAAACTAAAAAACAAAACAATTTTAATAATTAATAACTTGAATTCTCTCGAAATTAAATCGATTTGTGTCTGTTAAGAGTTATTACGGTCTAAATTTAGAAATAAATAATAACACGTTTCGTGTCCTGATTTTAAACATTTTTGAGGCAAAAAAACTTTAAACTGCAATTCGCGCACAAACTTTACATAAATATTTTTTTGAGGCGTTAGGTGTTTGTTAGTAAATATTTAAGAAGTTATGAACCGCAAAGAAAAAAAACATTGGTAACCTTCAGTGTAAGAACAATCATTTAATTAAGCGCGCAATTCTGCAGAAATATCAAATTCTTGACCACTTTTTTGGAATTTTTTTCTTTCCAATTCCACTTTATACGCGTTTTGTCGAATCATTTATTTTTGAATCTCATATTTCACACGTACGAACAAATCAATCAATGGATTTATAATTTTTAATCAAATATTGTGTCACAATTACCGTAAATATTCCGCATTAACAACACCTGTCGTAAATGTTATTAATTAATGAAAAATAAAAATATTAGTTCGGGCAATACATTTTTTTTCTCACAACATAGCTTCATATTAGTTATAATTGATTGTGACATTATTTTGATTTCGATTAATTAATAATAAATATACTTAATAATATGATATAATTATAATAATATGTTCTCACCATTCAGGCATTGACTATGTTTTGTTCTGTGCATAATTGTTCATAATTGATATTATTCGCTAGAATTTAAGCATAAGAAAAGCAAAATGTAAATTTAACTTTTAAGTAGAAATATTCCAGATTAAGTTATTTAACAGATTAACAGTTTAATTTTGTTTTCGAACTCATTCTAATTATAAATGTTAATAAAAGTAAAAATTAATGTTTATAAATAATGTTTGATTCTAATTTTTTTATCCACGCTTATCAGCTTTTTGTGATATTAAAAGTTTAATAAGTTTATAAGCACGCTATAGTATTAAGATTGTTATTAAGTTGGGGGGAAAAAATCAACGGATTAATCAGGAAAACTAGTATTTTTTATTTTTTAAACAATACGCAACGAAATCTTTTATTAGTGATACTCTTCGGAATTTAGTTTCTATTTTTAATTAAAAATATGTGTAAAATTGGGTTAACAAACAGCACAAACTATTGCAGTTATTTTTTAATTACTCTTTCTGGTCTGCTTTATTGAAAAATTAAATTGTGATCACATACTTAGTTAAATTTAATAAGTTGTAAATTTTTGTTTAAAGTAAAATAAGTGAGATAAACAGGAAAGGAGGTAAACTTTTGAAAATTTTTAAATATCCAAATTTTAAGTTCTACTTATGACACGACACACTGACGGACAGAAAAAAAAAATTCTTTCAGGTAAGAGGAATAATCGCCTAATTAGTAGTAATGCCTAATAATCGCCCAATGCTCAATTAATCTGAAATTTATTTTATATTTTCAATGGAAAATTTTATCGGAGATAACTTAGAGAATCTCATACTTTGTCTGGAGATGAGATTACTGTAAATTTTCATCAAATCTTCAGTGATGGAAAGTTTGCTGTGTCTACTCTTGAATGATTTTCTACGTGTGTACTATGAGTAAGTAATTTTTTCTAATGATTACCTAATCAGACAATTGTATTAAATTTAATTAAATAAATTAATATATTTTTTAAAAATAAACAAAGAGCTTTGACTTATATATATATAGATCGTGGAAAATTTTCCCCACCAATTCATTAACACCATACGGCAAAATTTGTTCGCACTCTAGTTATACGCAATTTAACCTTTTATTAACTTAAAGTAAATGAAAATTTGCATAGCAAATCATTAAAAAATTAATGAATCACTTTTAAGACAACAAAAATTTCCACCAAATGACATTGATATTTAATTAAATTATGGGCTTTGGAATTTTTGTTTTTATTTTATTTTGTTTTGTTTTGTTTGCCTCACTATATGCAATTAATATTTAAAAATCTGTCAGCGAAAAAAACTTAATTTTCAAAAGGTATTTATTGTGGCGAAACAAAAAAATTGATACCCAAAATCGATATATCATTACTGAATCCTCCTATAAATAAAATTATTTGTTATGCGGAAAGGAATTTGGGCGTAAAATATTTAGACAATATAAAATTCAGTCAAAAAAAACCTTTACTTTCCTTGAAAAGTATGAAAATATCAAACTCATTCAACATACCTGTACCGGTATTTTTCTTTTGTAACATATGACAATTGAATTATTAATCTTAACACGAAAATATATGCCAAAATCCGTTAAAAACTTACAATTTTTCCACACACTATCTCTCAAAAAAAATTTTAAAATGTGGTTTACACGTATAATTCACTCATACACTGTGATTACTATTCAATAAAATTAAATTCTTCTCTAAGATTGTTTGAAGATATATACTCAAGAAGATTTTTGCGTTAAAATTTAACTTTTATCAGTTCTTTCAAGGTCATGATCCTATGGTAGTATTACTTCTGTATTAAATTATTATCAACTATTAAGAAGAAGTTATTAGACTAAACATGACTATAGTATTTCTTTGTGTCTATAATTAAACCTGAATTAAGAAATTAAATTATTAAATAAATCAAATTAATTAGAAATAAAAATGATTAATGTGTCATAATTATTCATTATTAGAATAATAATACTTTCTAAATATAAGACGTTTGTACAAATAATTTTCTGATTTAAAATTTATAATTAAAAAACTATGCAATACTTTTTTAATTCACTTTCAAAAATTCTAGCTGTAGGGTTTGATCTGTCTGTCACTATGTGCTCATTATTAAAAAAACGTTACTTTTATTCTCTTAATTAATAATTATATACCTTT
>JAQIVF010000669.1:0-19358 GCA_034698365.1 Steganacarus magnus
GGGAACTGGGAACTGGGAACTGGGAACTGGGAACTGGGAACTGGGAACTGGGAACTGGGAACTGGGAACTGGGAACTAGGAACTGGGAACTAGGAGCTGGGAACTAGGAACTGGGAACTAGGAACTGGGAACTGGGAACTGGGAACTGGGAACTAGGAACTGGGAACTAGGAACTGGGAACTAGGAACTGGGAACAATTAATTTATTTTTAATAATATTTTCTCAATACTATCACCGGCTAGCGTGAACAACCAACCCTAACTAGCGCAAGCTTAAGACATACCTGTGAGTCATTGTATTATAATTGATTGCTTACAAAAACCCATGAAAGAAATTGAATTTACCACTTTGAGATCACCTACAGGAACATTGTAAAGTTTATAAATCAAATCAAAATACAATCAAAATGGAAAACTTTTCATAATTAAAATCAAAAAACAATTTAAATTAAAAATTTTTAAAAATCAAAAACAAAGTACAATCAAAATAGAAAAATTGAAAGCGACACAACATTAATTTAAACTAGTGTTGTTGATTTTTAAATTTAAATTTTTGCTTTTTCTTTCGTTTAAAATTCCAATTTTGATTTTCTTTTACTTTTGCTTGTAACACATTTTATCATTTTAATTACTTTTGCTTTTACTTTCAATTAGTGTTGTGTCGCTTTTAAAAGCGAAAGTAAAAGTGAAATTATTTTTGACTTTCAATTTCGCTTAAGCGAAAGTGAAATACAAGTGAAATAAAATTATCAATAAAAATCGAAAGTGAAATACAAGCGAAATTTTAAAAAATTTGAAAAGTCAAGCGAAATGCAAGAGAAATTAAAATTTTTTTGAAAACCAAGCGAAATACAAGTGAAATTAAAATGACTTTAAATTTCACTTTTGCTTTCACTTTCAATTTCGCTTTTTCAAAAAACAGTAAAATCGAAATTAAAAAGTTAAGCAAATGCGAAATTAAATTGTTAGTAAAAGCGAAAGCGAAATACAAGCGAAACTAAAAAAAAATTGTGAAAAGCGAAAGCGAAATAGAAGTGGATTTTTCTATTTCGAAATTGTGAAATTTCTGGGATTTTAAGACGTGGTTAGTGAATTTCATAATAATATAT
Organism: Steganacarus magnus; assembly: GCA_034698365.1. Taxonomy (NCBI): domain Eukaryota; kingdom Metazoa; phylum Arthropoda; class Arachnida; order Sarcoptiformes; family Steganacaridae; genus Steganacarus; species Steganacarus magnus. Next base: position 1,109 of record JAQIVF010000669.1, read on the forward strand.
TAATACTTCTTTAAGATTATTGTTGCATTTGTACTTCAGTAGGTGCATATAACTTATTTGCTCATCAGTAAATGCATATAACTTATTTGCTAATTCCACAATCAACCTATGATGAGAGCACGTCGCATATATTTAACATTATTTAAAAATAAAACAAAAGGATATAAGTGAAAGTAAATTATAATATTGAAAACTAACCTGAAAAGGGATATTAAAAAGTAAAAGTAATATAGCGAAAATCAATATTACTTTTACTTCAAGAAAATGTAAAAGATAAGTAAAATTGATATAGCATTCATGAACAGAATTAAAATACAAATGAAATTGAAATTTTTATCAGAAGAAAAATTAAAATACAAATTTGATTTTAAATTATTTCAATTTCTATTTCGATAAAAAATAATTGAAACAACTCTATGTTATTTCAATTGCACTTTTTCTATTTTAATTAAATTATGATGAAATTAATATTTGCACTTTTAATTTAAAATAAATGACGATGAAACTACTATAATAAAATTTAATTTAAATTAAATTTAATAACGAACAATCGAAAATTTAATTCAAATTTTAATTCTATTACAATTCTATAAATATAAGATTTAATAATAAATTTTTTTTGAGAATCATTACCAATTTATAAATAATCCATTTTCTTGAACAAGTTTTTTGCAAAAAATAAAAATTATTTTACAGTTTAAGTTAAATTTAAATAAATTTTTTTAAAAAGAACTTTGATGACTTACATACAAATTTTTTATTAGTTGTATAACTGTACGGAGTTGGATATTCTAGTCTAAACAATTCAAATTGTCACCAGACAGTACTAAGTAAGCAAAGGACACTTCAATGCAACTTCTGTAGTGGACATAAACACACTGAAGAAAAGTATTATCTGAAGCTTATAAGGATGACATAGGAAGCAGCACTTGCTTAGCGAGAAGGGTTCGACTGTATCAGCAACAAAATCAGTCGCAAAAACAAGTGAATGATGAGTAACCGGAAGCGAATAGTGATGAGTCGCGTGCGAGAACTACAGCCACAGACGAAAAAGATTTAAACAAATAAGCCGTTCTGATGGAGGCTCAGATACGGCATCAACAATCATAAGCCCTCAAAACAATGTCCAAAGCTATAGCAACCTAAAAAAAGACAAACCGGTAATTAAATTAAAAATCAATAATATCTAAATTGAAAACCTATTGTTTGATTCCGGTGCAACGCATTCTGTTATTCATAATAAAATCGCTGATAAATTGAGATTAGTTTTATAGAATATGCGTTATAAATTAAAAAGAATCAATTCTAAAGTCAATGCGGTATGCATTGCTTACGCTGAAATTAATTAATAAAATGTGAAACATAGCATTTTGTTTCACGTGAGCGAAACTAGCTTTCGATATGATACTAGGTAGTGAGTTTAAGAAAAAGTTCAGTTTAACGTTTAGCATGGGTGACAATAAAATAATAATTGATAGGCTGCCTAAGCGTGTAGAAACTGATAAATATGATGAATTATTCGGAGCGACATTTAAAATTAATATCAGTGATAATCAATGTGAAAACAATGTGAATAAAAGTGTCATTAATATTTCTTCAGTTGACAATTATATTGAATCAAATTATAATTTTATGTCAACGAATAAAACATGATTTACGTGATGAGACTAGTAAACAATATTTTAGTTAAAATTGTGTTTCTGGCATAGTTTAAATTTGATAAGTGTCTAAATTATTGTCGACAAAAATTAGTTTTATTTACTTTGGGATAAAAGGGATTTTTTTTCCAAAATTAAGTGGGATATTTGTTTAGTGCCAAATTGTGAAGTAAAGATCGAATACGACCCGATTCCACAACGTTTCCATAAACCGCTTCGTAATAATGTCGATGACCGACAATATATTAATCATAAAATCGATATGATGTTGAAATCTGGCATTAGAGAGTCACGTGCCACTTCATCTGTGCCATTAATTTTAGTTAAAGGAAAAGATCCGAAACACCCGGGGATGGTTCAAGATTACAGGCTAGAGAACGCGAAGACAAGCGATCTCAATAAAAATCCATATGCGATAACAGCGTTATAAGCCCATAGAGTTCCGCTGTTTTACCGCATATAACAAAAATATAATGTTAGCTTTAAAAATGTTTTTGTAAAAATTTTCGGCACACCTTAATATTATGGGGCACATATTTTGGTTCACGGGACAAAATTTTGTTTTATATAATTTTTCTAAAAAATGTTTTATAAAAAATGGTAAAACAATTTAATTCTGTAATCCCAAAATTACTTTAATAGCAAATCGGTTGAACATTTATAATTTTTATTCTTCTTTTTATTTTATTTTTAAAAGTGGTCAGTTACTTTTACTTCAAGAAAATGTAAAAGATAAGTAAAATTGATATAGCATTCTTGAACAGAATTAAAATACAAATGAAATTGAAATTTTTATCAGAAGAAAAAGTAAAATACAACTTTGATTTTAAATTATTTCAATTTCTCTTTCGATTAAAAATAATTGAAACAACTCTATGTTATTTCAATTGCACGTTTTCTATTTTAATTAAATTATGATGAAATTAATATTTGCACTTTTAATTTAAATTAAATTACGATGAAACTACTATAATAAAATTTAATTTAAATTAAATTTAATAACGAACAATCGAAAATTTAATTCAAATTTTAATTCAATTACAATTCATTTTAAAATAATAGAAACAAAAATAATTTAAATAATAAAAATTATGTCTTAAACAGTTTATTTAAATATATCGTGAACTAGTACGACAATGAAAAGTAAATTAGTGACTTAAACTATAGTCTGCTTGAGTGTCGATAGAATATACGCTGTACTCGTGTGATCGTTTGTCATTATTTACTTCATTTTCAATAAACTCGTGTTTAATCTCTTTAAATCTATCTTCAAAATCAGCAACATCTTTATTAAAATATAAATATTTTTCTGAATTGGTTTTAATTAATTTAATGTTAATTTTGAATTTCATTTCAATATTGACTTTCAATAAATCTTTTTCGTTAATCTATCGATAAAATAACTGGCATTTTTCGCGATAATAATTGTGTTCATCTGTTTTATGATTATATCTTTTAAATCGTATTATTTTTGGCCGTTTTCGTTTTACTAAATAACCAGCATTACATTTAAGTGATTTTACTTCGCCAATTTCTTTATCCTTTTTAATGTCATCACCGTTTTCAGTTTCGTTGAGTTTGAATTAACTTTTTAAACTTAACCTTAACAAAAAAATCAAACCCCACTAGATAATAAAAATAATTTTTAATTTTTCCAAAAGAAAAGAAAAAGAAAAGAAAAATTAAAAAACGGAAAATATACAACACTAATCAATACTTAGGAAGGAAGTGGAAATTTTCTCGGATACATATACAATATAGGAAGTCCAACATAAAAACAAACATTGTCGAATCAATAAGCTCGAATTTATGTATAATAATTTTTAAAAAATTTTCATAATGAGATTAAAATTATTTATTGTTTAATTAAAAATTAAATCAAATTAAATTACTTGATGATAAATAGTTAGTATTTGCTTAGTTGAAAAACTCTTGGATTTATATTATCCGTAAGTAAGTAAACTAATATTCAAAAATAATTTATCAAATTAATTTACAGCTGATAGTTTTAATTTTTTTGGATATCCGGAATTATTTTTTTAACATTAAAGTTAATCGTTAGTGGTTATTAAAAATTTAACATTTAAAATTTTTTATTTTGGAAAGTTATGAATTAATGTTCGCAAGGCGAGGGAAAAGTAAATGAATTATAGAGAGAAAAAAGAGTGAGATAGATTATTTTATATTATAGAATAGACAAAAATACGGAATCGTCTTAAAAATTTAGGTAGTTTTTGTCTGTTTTTCTATTTCATTTTTTGAATTTCACTTTTGAAATATTTTTCTAGCAAACTCTGCATACGATTTTATTCACTTTAATACTAATTTAATATTATTTTCATTTTCTTAAAGTTCTTAAGATTATTTAAAATGTTTTTGATTTCGCAAATATTGAAACTTTGAATAATTACTATGTATAAACTTTTAAAAAAATTATATCAATAAAGGTTCAAAGCAAATAAAAATAAATAATTGCTAAATCAAACTTTATTAATTATTTATTATTAATAAATACAATGTTATTAACTCTTTTAGAGATTTTAATTTATATTATTTATTTATTCGTTGTGAAAAAATTAAATACAATTTTATTTTAATACGCAGAATCTGAAATCTCCATTTGTTTAAGTTTTAACTTTTAACACATTTTAATATATCAAAAAGTGTTTTATTTAAAGTTATAAAAAACTTTAAATACAAAGTTTTACTTTCATCTAGTGTTATTTTACTTTTTTTAAGAAAAAGAAAAAGAAGAAAAAAATATTACTTTTTCTTTTACTCAAGTAAAATATAAATTAAACAAAAAAGAAAAAGAAAAATACAAGTAAAATCGAAATAAATTTAAGAAGAAAAAGAAAAATACAAGTAAAATCGAAATAAATTTAAGAAGAAAAAGAAAAATACAAGTAAAATAGAAATTAAAAGAAAGAGAAAAAGAAAAATACAAGTAAATTGAAAATCATACTACAAGAAAAAGAAAAGAAAAATTAAAAAAGTGCAAGTAAAACAACACTACTTTCATCTCTATCACGCATTTGAATAACAAATAAATTTTATTATTTTTAATATGCGCTTAATTCTTGATGTTTCCAGATCTTAAGAAAATTTATTTGTTAATTACTGTAAATTAAAATATAAAAACAACAAAATCATTCAAATATAAATAAAATTTAAAAAAGTTGTTAGGATAATCTTAATAATTTTTATGAATTTTTTTTGCAAAAAGATTACATTGAAAATATATAGCATTTAAGTATAAAAATGTGTCAAAATAATGTAATTTGAGATCCTAAACATATATTCTTAAACCTTGTTTTCGATTTTTCCAACTGAATTTTATGCGAATGTTTGAAACATTGTATAAAATTAATAGTTTATATTAAAATATGCAAATTAAACAAATTAAGTATCAATTAAATTTTAAAAACAATCTTATAAGATTTTTAAATGCACTTTTTGATGGACATCGACACAAAATTAGAGCTGTTGATAAGCTCAGAGCTTAGCTAAATCAAAAACAATTGAAAGAAGCTGAGCTGATTTTAGATTCAGATAGATTTCTAATGAGCTGAGGTGAAATATTCCAAATCGTTGAAGCCTAACATACCAAAAATATCAACGCTTTACATGTAATGAAACGCTTTAACGGAATGCAGAAAAGCCTAATTGACTTAGGCTTCTGCTTAAGCGTTAAGATATTTGGTATAATCGCTAAAAGCATTGTTAACCCAGACCAGTTGTTTTATGATTAGCTAAAAGCAAGGTATAATAGCTAAATCAGCTGTAATCGACTGTACATCAAATTACATAAATATTCTCCAATATACTATTCTTGAAGTTTTGTATCACTTAATCAATTATATTAAACTTTTAGATTTACAGTTATTAAATTTATATTGACATTTATAATTTATAAAGAAAACCAAAATGAATAAGTACAGAAAAATAAAAGAATATAACTTAAAAATTGAAAATTTACAATAGACACACAAATTGGCTCCGGTAGGACCACAAAGAAATTTGTCGGGCCATGTCGGGCTCAGGCTTGAAAATAAAAATGACCCGACATTAATATTTTTGATAAAATTTTATAATTTTTATCAATTTTTATGTCCTACTTATTTATTCTAAACCCTCTTATATAACTTAATATATTTTGTTCGCTCATTTATCTTTTTAAAAACGTAAGAGTTGCATAATTATAGTGAATTTGATGAAAATATAATGCTCTATAAAGAAATATAGTTTAGTTAAATATTTTCCTATTTAATTGTATGTATCTGGCTTTTGAATTTTAAAATAATCGTGCTCCGGGGCTAAGTAGGGCTCGGGTGTGATAATTTTAGCAAATTGGGAGTCGAATATTCAACACTTATTTGTTTGGCTATTTAAAATAAATTTTTGTAATTTCTTGTTATTATTGTTTTTTAGCGTTTAATAATATAGTTGTTTTATTTTTTATTTTCTAAAAGCTACACTAATTTTGAAGCAGTAATAGAAACTATGTTTAAATAGTATAGTTTAGATAAAAACATCAAATATAAAAGTTGTAGACAAAAATTGCCACATAGTGGGAAAACTTTAAAGAAATTTCATCATTAATATTAACGATTTTAAAGTAGTTTTAAGGTGACCACAACAAATTTCAAAAATATTTTCACTCAGATTCTGGGCAAGAGCCGCTAGTTTAGTTAAAATTGCATTCATACTTGATATTTGACCAAAACTGTTAAGCATGTAAAAATAAATATTACGATAAAGGATTTTATTTCTTAAGAAAGATTTTTGATCAAAAATTTACAAATATTTAAATATGTTTTGTTTAATTTAGGCAAAATTTGATGTTTAAAAAATTTTAGCTTTTTGATTTTAATTTAAAAATAAATACAACACCTCTAAGAATCATAATTTTTTATTAAAATTAAGTTATTCATAATAAATAAAATTTTCGCTTAATATCTATTCTAATATGAAGATACTTTGTTACAACTGGTGTTATTTCACATATAATTTTTGAATTTAATTTGAATTTTAATTTAAAGTTTATAATTTTTTATCTGACATCGATAAAATCAAGGCAGTTATATGGATTTAAATTTGTCTTTGTGTCCGTCCTTGTCACACTTGGGCAGTATTATAGCATAAAACATGATTTATGACACAATTATAACCTATAAATGTGACTATTATAACCGGGATATTGCACAATTTTAACAGTAAAATGCCACTTTTATAAACTTGTCACAATTATAACCGGCTTATGCCAATTTTGCCTATAAATATATTATTTTGAGGAAATTCAATTTTAGGTATATATAAAAAGTTGAAAATAATCTGTAAACTAGAACGAACATTCATAATGGCTCACTTTGATAAACATATCTGATATTATTGTAAATTTTGTAAGACTATAGATTGAAAATGCTGAAAAAACATTGTTTAGAAAAATAAGTTAAAATGTTTAAAGGTTAAATGGTTAAAGGCTAAGTTTTAATAGGTTAAAAGGTTAGAATGTTCCAGAATGTTCTAGGAGGTTGTCAAAAAAGTCTCCTGTCTACAGACAGACGGACGGACGGGCGGACGGACATGTCAAATCCAATAGCTCATTGATCTAAAATCAAAGTGAGCTAAAAAATAATGTGTGCTCTTTGAAAATTGAAGATTGAATTTACATCTATATATCTACTGAAGTAAAAATCTAACATTAAACGTTTTGAAGCATAATTTCTTATTTTAAAATTGACCAAACTCACTTTAAAATCATCTAACTTAGTTCTTTGTTCACCTACCGTATTTCTGAGATGCTTTTATACTTTATACTTCAGGTTTAATACTTTATTACGGATCAAAGTTGTATATGCCGGTTTATTCAGTATTTATACTATATTGACGCTTGATGTGCGGGAACACGGACTGAACCACAAACAAAGTCAATTTAATTGATATACTTTGATTTATTCTAATTCAGATTAAAATTACTTAACATTAAAATACTTTTAATAAAATCGTAATTTACTCTATTTTACATAGTTTTTAACTGTAATTTAATTATTATATTCATAACAAACTTAAACTTAAAAATATATAATGTTTAAATTGGCATAGAATCATGATTTCAATAAATTTTATAAAAGAAAATATAAAATGTTTTTAATACGGTTTCTTCTTAAGGTTTATTATTTTTAACTCAATTTTTTAAAATTATGGTTCCAAAACATATTACATTGTTGATCATGAATTAAAATATAAAATAAAAAACAATAAAAAATCTTTATTTCTAATTCAAATTTAATTCTAATACTGTATTGATTTTATAAACTAATAAAGAATTAAATTTAAATAAAAACATTTAAAACAAGAAAACAAAACTTTATAAGAATTTAAACTTCAAAATATATTACAAAATTTAAAATATTTAATATTGATTAATTAAAATTAAATCAACTTTATTTAACAAAGATTGAAAATAAATTTAATTATAAATTATAAACAGCACAGCTTATTCTACAAATTAAAATTAAAAAACAAATAATAACATCTGTTTTTAAATATGTTTTTTGAGTAAAAGTTTACAAGTATGTGAATAATTGATTATGTTTTTAGTATATTTTAATAAATCGTTTTTATATTTTAGTGTAAATCAGTAATCTATTATCTTATAAATTCTATAAAAATAGTTTAGTTTCAAAGGTTTATTTGAATGTTTAGAATCAATCATAACAAATAGAAGAGTAATTTATAAATTATAGAAAATAAAGTAACAAATATTTTAGGATAGTTCAAAATTATATTTAGGATAATTTACGATTTTTAATTTCAAACATAATTTTTATTATTTTTGATGAATGGGAAAAGAGAATTTAATAATATTTTTCTTAAAAGTCACAAATACTATAGTTTTTAAAATAACAAAAAAGTATGACAAAATTATTAACATATACGAACAAAGAACCAATATAAAAATATATGCCATCGATATAAGAGCGTAAAAATGAATGAGAATAACTGTATTAGAATCACGTATTGGCAGAATGCATAACATCATAGTAATACTGGTTGAGCCAAACTTCATATCTCGTCTTTTACTGAAGGCATTACTCTCTTCCTTAAGGTAGAGATATTTAACTTGAAAGGACTTAAAAAGTCCCTGAGATAAGCGCTGTCGAGAAAATTTATTAGTGACCATTCAATTCTCGAGTTCTATATTTTTTTATTACACAGCTATAAATTTCGTCAATAAATTTATGTGCATTAAATCGTTGTCCATTTTATTTCTTTCGATGTGGTTTTAAAATCTGTTTATTAGTCAGAAAATAAATATCATCGGATATTGAATATTGACATTAACCTCAAGAAAGATAACTTTATATTTCGCAAACTTAACTTACAGATAAGAGAAAGAGTTAGTAGTGGAGTAAGTGAATCAAAAAGTAAAGAAAAATGAAAGATAAGTAGAGGTTGAAAAAAATACATTTTTAGAATTCCCTCGCTCCCGAGCATAGAATATTACCCTGTCCGCTGCTCCCGCCCGCAATTCCCGCAAAATGCTGTTTTTACATTCAAATTTCAATTAAAATATAAAATTTTAAAATATTTTATACTAAAATTTATTTAGAATAAACTCTGTGGTATATAAATTGAATCAGTTATTTTAATCGGAAAACTTCATGGAAGTTCTGTGGGCCATGAAGAATTATAAAAATTAAACGACAATTTTTGAGTTCTATTTGTAATTTTTCCGATTTATGGGAATTTGCGGGATTCCCTCCCATCCCGCAAATTTTTTTATCTTTTCTATTCCCTCCCATCCCGCAAATATTTGAGGTGATCACACTCCCTCCCGCTTCCCATAGTTTCCGCTTTTAACTTCTAATAAGATGGATTATTAATATAATAAATTAAAATATTTTTTGGTACATAACCATTTATACCATTTATAAACAAAGTTTGAAAAAAAGGTTGAGTTAGAATTTTTATATAAAGATGAAAAGAAATTTATATGAAATAGAATAATGCTTTTTTACTCTTGACGTTAATAAAACTTGACGATTTTCTCTACTCTGTTAGAAAATTATTTTTATTATTTTTCCACATAATTCACCAGATAATTTAAATTTCAAAACAATTAATATTTTAAGTATAATTAGAAAATAATTGATTGATCATTTAAAGAAAAATGTTACTGATCTCACTTAATAAATATTTTATCTAAAGTAATCTGAAAACTTTTAGTTAATTGTTAATTGTGTTTAAAATTATAGCGAAATGTCAATAAACAAATAATAAATACAATTCTGTTAACTAGTGATAATTTTCAAAACGTAAACATAGTTTATCGAATGTAAACAAATCTGAGATGTAAAATATGTAGATAGTAAATAATTGTTTCTGTTAAAGTAATAATTGTTTAGGTAGATTTCAATAGAAAACTTTTATCATATTTATCTCCAATAATAAGTGCAATAAATGCCAGTCTTTGTAATGTGAGATCAAAATATGTATAAATAGTACTGTTGAATAGCAATTAACTTTAATCAACGAACGTTCATTCAATTTACAGTTTATTCTCGAAACAACTCGAAATCATTTTAAAAATATTTATATTAATTATTAATAGTTTCGAAATTAAATATTATTTTTACAAAATAAATATGTACCTGAAGTTCATAATTATTATTCCTGTTTTTAATTTTGCAGTTTACAGTAAATCATTAAATGATTCAATGATTACTTTAAAACTACTGAATGAAACTGATGAAAAACTAAGTTCAAAACTAGAACTAATTTATAAACTTAATGAAAGTAACTTTTTTGAAACTTTGTCACCAGTTAACGAAAACTTTGATTACGAAAACTGTAAGTAATTAGTAATAGTTAAATTAAAATTACAGACAAACAGTTCATAATTTTTTTACTGATTCAAAGTTTATTAGTACAAAATTTTGATATCATTTTCAGTTTATTACTCTGATTTATTGTTTTCATAAGCATAGTCGCTATAATTAAATCATAAATACAAATTATTAGTCGTGATTTATTATTATCATCATTATGAATATTATTGCTTTTTCGTCCACAATTAAAAGAGGTTCAGGTTTTATGATTTTAAACTTTTATTTTATTGATCCAATAGAGATGAGCTTGATCCAGTGGACACTGAAAAGGATAGCTGAAGTTTTCATGAAAAAGCCTTTAACGATAAAAACACTTGATAAGAAAACAATAAATTTTTTCAACAAAAAACATCCTACCATATAAAAGCGAAAGAAGGATAGACAGAAATTGCAAATCCAATTGCTCATTGATATAAAATCAAAGTTAGTTAAAATTTTAGGGAGAATTCTTTTAGTGGTCAGTTTATTAGAACCCAATTAATTTATGATTTTTGATGTTAAAATTAACATATTTTATCATATTAAAATAATTATATAGATTATATTGTACCCGAATAAATAAATAGTATCCGAATAATTTGATCTGAAAACTAACATAAACCCAAAGTTATAATATAATACAGATTTCATTTATAAATTAGGAACTTTAAAATACGAAATTGGGTACAAACTCAATTCTTGTCTTAGTAATTCAATCAATTGGGTACAGGTTAGACAGGCAATAACTGTAATGCAGATAATTTTGCTTGCATACAGTGGTGTACACTTAAGTATGGTACCTTCATTGGTGGTTAAATTAGTAGCCTATCGTCAGTTGCGTAAATACAAAGGTTCACAAGAAGTATAGGGTTTTTTCAAAGTTTTTCGAATTTAAAATTCTTTTTTCTATAAAAAATACCTACTATTTATATACTTATTGTTCTAGAAGGTTGGAAAAAGTTATAAGATTTTCGTGAATAAGCCTCATATCAGAATGCTTACCCGGATGAACAATCCAAAATACATATAAATAACAATTTTCTACGAAGTCAGATTAAAAAATATAAATAGAGGAAAATTCCAAATTGTTTTCTCTTAAAAAACAAAAATATTTTTAAAACGTAAAATATATTTAGTAAAACAGTTATAATTTGTTAAACAATTTTCTTTATTTAAAGATTAAATATATTTTAAAGACTGTAATTTTAAACTAAAAAAATTATTTAAAATTCTTTTAAATATAACAATTTTTAATCAATGGTAATCATCAGAAGTTCGAATATCATTGTCTAAAGAAATATTTTTGATTAATTTTGAATATTAATTATTTAAAAATTAATTCAATTGATAAAATTTCAATTATGATAAAATTATCTTTTGATAATTTTTTTTTGATTTCTCAATTTAATATCATTGTTAGAAGTATGTGATTTTAAAATATTGTCATAAATATTTTTCACTTTGATCATATAAACTGTAATTTAAACTTAAGCTAATTATTTATAATTTTGTAAATTATAAATTTAACATAATCGGGAAAAAATGGAGAAAATGACAATTTTAGATTAGATTTATTTAAGTATTGTTTTCAAATATTATTAAGTATAATAATTCAATAATGATTATATAAAGATGAAAATAATAAAATTAATTTAAGAAAAAGAAAAATATTTGCAAACTTTTTCTCTTTTCTTTTTTTAAATACAAGAAAAAGAAAAGAAATGCAATTTTAAAGAAATATGAAAAACAAAAATAAAAGACAAACCAAAATTTAAGTTATGAAAAAAGTAAATATATAATAGATTTAAAACATTGGTAAATATTAATGTTGTTTTGAAAATAGGTTTTAAATTTAGATTGTATTTTGATTTTTAATTTTATACAAATGTTAATTTTTATTTTGATTGTTTACTTTTTTCTATTTTGATTGTATTTTAATTTCGATTGATGCATGTTTTGCAATTTTGATTTTTAGAAAAAGCTATAATTTATGTTGTATTTTAATTCTTAATCTTAATTAAAAATAATTATGATTCTAATTTGATTTTGCTTAACCAAAATTAAAATACTCAAATAATTTTGATTTTAATTTTGATTATTAACAAACAAAACACTAGTAAAGATAGAACACATAATTTAATTTGGAATTTTTAAATTTTCATTATAAAACGATAAATCTTTATATATAAACTGAAGGATATCAGAATAAATGTATTATTTTTGGGTATTGTAAATTATTTTAACCGGACTATATAGAAATTTACATTAAATAGATATTTATAGAAAGAGAATTTACAGAAAATGAAGTAAGCAAGACACCATTAATAATAACATTCAATAAAATATCTAACAAATATTTAACTTCGAAGTCAGATATTATGAAAGTTTCGATATTGTTTTAAATTAAAATATGTTATTTAGGTGATAGATATTTATTCAGTAATTAATTCGATTGAATGAAATTTATTTAAATCAAATGGTAATAACAAAATGGATTTTTATTTTAAGCCACAAGTTAATAAAAACCGAAAAATAGTAAACAAATCGGTGAATTAAATTTGTAAATTTGATCGTATTAGTACGTACTAAAAGTCAAACCAGTACATTTGATGATAGAATTAAACCATAGTTATATCACATGAATGAGTGGGGAGATGTAATAAAATTTATGACATACTCATTTGGACTTAAACACAACAAAGATATTATTTTATCTAATTTTATTAATAAGTTAAATTAAGTTCATTCAACCAAGCGTCCATAAATAAAAAAAAGGTTTTTAAAAAATTACCAAAAATGATTTTATTTTAATTTTTATCTTCATTGATATTATTTAATTTTTGAATTGCTTTTAATAAATTAATTATAAAAAGTTAAACTTCATAAACATATATTTAATATTTATTAAAATTATCAAAATATTCACCTTTTAAAACTGTAATATAATTTGTAATTTATTTATAAAATTTTATATAACCATTGACACTTAATTATTGGTCTATGCAAAAAGTTATTAAATGTTATTATATTTTAACAATCGTGTTTTAAAAATCTGGCTGTATTTAGGTATAAAACACGGTTTTAAGAATAGTCGGTTAATAATTTAAATATTAGATAAATCTGAAACATTTTAAAAATGTATAATAAAATTGTTTTTCTAAATAGTGTTGTTTTGATTGCTAGAAATCAAAATCAAAAATAATTGTGTACTTAAATTTAAATTAATTAATCTTAAATAAAATAAGATGTAAATTAAAAATCGGAATAAAATCAAAATGATTTTAAAGCTGACACAAAACAATTTAGAATATTTATTTTAGATCTTCTAATCAAATTATAAAACAATCAAAATTAAAGCTTTTCATTAAAATCAAAATCAAATTAACAAACAATAAAAATAATGAAATACCAAAATAATAAAAACAAAACTACATTTTTAATAGTCTAAGATGTTAAAAATCAAGTGTTGTATATTTTCATATTTTTTTAATTCTCTTCTCTTTCATTTTATTCTTAAATTAATTTTGAATTTGGTTTTCTTTTCTTCTATATTTATTTAGATTTGTCTTTTCTTTTTCTTCTAGCTTTTAATTTGCATTTCTTTTCTTGTTCTAGTCTTTAATAAAAGAAAGACAAAAATTGTGCAAATTTTTGTCTTATCTCTTTCTTTTATTCTAAAATTCTTAAATTATTTTTGTATTTCTTTTACTTTTTATTTAATTCTTAAATTCATTATGATTATCTTTTTCAAAATTTTCTGACTTTATTTTTATTTAAAAATAAGATATACAACACTATAAAAATCTTATTTATTAACTGTATTTTTTTAAAAAAATAAAAAAACTTCAAGAAATTTTCTTTGCCTCAAACATCATGGAAAGATTTAGATTTGGAAATGTACTTCTGTTTGTATGTCCGCAGTCAGTTTTAATTAGTCAGATACTTGCATGCCATGTCAGATACTTGCCATATCTTACTACTCTATAACATATATGATACAATTTATTATCATAAATAGTCGTCAATTTTAGCATTTTTATTAACAGTACGAGGACGTAATAATCATTAAAATTTTAGAATACTTACAATATAAATTCAAGACAATTATAGTGAGCTCTATTATAAATATTCCGGAAATGCTAATAATTTACTATGATTTACAACAAAACTAAATTAGATCAATCAAAATCAAACTAAACTAATTATAATAAACTTTGCTTAATATAATACAATTTATATTTACAAAAATATTTTCAATAAGACACAATTACGATTAATTAAAATTTTAATTCTTCTTAAAAATGATAGAAACAACACTAGTAGAAACTGAAACTACTATAAAATTAAAAATTTGAAAGCAAAACAAAAACTTTAGTCACCTAACTCCTATTTTTAGTTAATAAGTTATGTGTATTAATTTAAATTTTGTTTAATAAAATGAAAAAAGTAATAAAATAAAAATCAATATATCGTTAAGATGCAATCAAAATTAAAATAATGTGTTAAAATGAATTTAGATTTAGATTTTGTAATTTAAATCAAAATGAAATATTAAAAAAACTATCATAAAACTATCAAAATAAATATTCAACCTTCAGATAAATTTATAAATTTAAATATTTTTTGTAAAAACATTGAATTAATTGCTATCTTTGAAACTGGAGCTACAGTTAATATTACGTGGAAAGATATTATTGTATAGCAAAGCAATGCAATCTTACAATATATTACAATAAAAACATACCAATGGACACTTTAGCTGTCAATTTTCAAACAATTGGTTGCATTTATATGACAGACACAATTATCGGAAAAACAGCTACGATTACTTTACAAGTTGTGAAAGGCTTTAAATATTCATTGAAGTTCGAAGTATAATGGAATCTAAAATACAGCAATGTTAACAATTAGTGGATGATCAATAAATATTTCAAAAATTTTCACATAAGACACTAATCCGGAACAAAAGACATTGAAGGAAAGAAAGAAATTAATAAAATTATTTTCGTATTTGATTATGTCTTTTCATAAGATGGATAGATCGGAAAATGTAAAAAATAGTATTTTCGAATACGTCTTACACATGAAAATCCAATTTCATGTTCGACACATTTACCCATCTTCAAACAAGCTATTGCTAACGAACAAGGCGAAGCGTTTCTTAAAAATTTATACATGAGAGTTTAAGAAGTCCTTATATTGCGCCTAATACACTTGTCAAGAATAATAGCGTTTCTGTTTCATATATATTAAACTAAATAGTGCTGTAATTAAATAAGAGGAACCGATGCCATTTATACAATACTTCATAGATAACTGCAGTTCTGCAACAGTCTTTATCATAATGAAAATAAATTACTACTAGTACCACTACCTTGTTCATCCAGACGAAATCGAAAGACCACTTTAATTACCCAAAATGGCAACTATTAGTGGCTCGATATGAACATGGGAGGCAAAAATAATGTGCTTTTACTGCAGTAACTCGATGGCATTCCAAGCGAACATTATTTTGACGACATTTCCACCCACGGTGTGGACTTGAACATACATATCAAGCATCTGAGAGAAATATTCGAGCGTTTGAGGGAGCACAAAATTAAATTGTATAGTAAGAAATGTTTAACAGTGTCAAAGAAATCGAGTTCTTGGAACACATTTTAAAAAACCCAAAGCCAACAACCTTAAAATAACTTCAAATATTTCTTGATCTTGCAACTTATTTCAAATGTTTTGTCGCCAACCTCTCAAAATTTGCAGAAATAAGCTCATCGAGTACTATTTCGACATCCAACACCATCCGGGAAAACAAAAAAACATGTCAACGCTTTTTCAAGCGCATCAATTGTTGTTTCGAGCACTCGAGACAAATAACTTCCTATAATATCAAACAATGGTAATCATAAATTAATTTGCATAAATCAAAAGGATGGAATAATTTAATTCTCCATAAGAATGGAATTATTTAAATCATCTAGACAAATTTATTGTCTCAAATGATAAAATAAATACTTTATTTGAGGCGCCTAATGACAAAAGTAATCATCAAGGCTTTCGACGAATAATTAAATAGATAAAACTACGTTATTATTGGAAATATATGAAAATGATATTAATTGTCAAAAAGTCACTATTGTCAACTAATTAAACCTTCAAATCATTCTATTTATGGTCAACTTATTTCAATTCCAACACCAAACACTCCAATCATTTTGTGGGAAATGGATACTATTATTAAGTGCTTCTTAACATACAAAAGCTAAATACTTTAAATTATCGTTACTTGCAATTATCGATCAACACTCAAGACATATTTGGTACATTATACGTAACATTACTGATGTCGATATAAAATATAACAATTCAAAAAAAATCATTCTTTCATTTGTATATAATTTTACATCCTTATCAATTTGTGTAAAAATTCACATCCCGTCATTCTGTCATAACAATTTTACTATAAATACCCCCTCTGTTAATTAATGGTCAAACTGATCTTTACAATAAAAATTAAATTTAAATGTTTAATTAACTTGATTAAATAAGATTATAATAAAAAATTTAAAATAAAATTGTGTAAATAAAATAAGTATCCGTCAGACTAAATCCTGTAATAGATCTGAAACGTCCGCACAGTTACTGCATCTCCGCTATTGACGTGGTGGTCTCCAATAATTTCTGTCTGTTGTCCCGACGTACATATGTTTTCGGTACTATTGTCATATGATGGTCCGGCGACAACTCTCGTCGAAAATTGTGTTTCGAACCATAACATAATTTGTAGAAAACGTCTAGAAAATCCACATCACATGAATTAACTCCAAATCTTTCAAAAAACTGTCTCTTTTAAAGTCTGTTCTCTCGTTAGCGTCTCAAATGTCTCGCTTCTAGTTCCATAATAAAACGCTGTCTTAATATGTGTCACTCCAATTCGATTAGTTAATTCTTTTAATGTTTTATAAATAATACATTTTCCTTGATCAATCATTATGTACTTAGGTATTTAATATCTGCAAATTATTCGATTTACTAGAAAATTTGCGAATGTTGTTGCAGTACAGTTATAGTCGCATATTTGATTTATGAATTTGCTGTTTATTCCCATACTATCTAATTTTTCGATTTTAAAATGAAAAGAATTATAAGCAACATGAACTGTATACTATTGTTGGATCAATTTTAATAGTTTTTTCGTATTGAATGCTTGTCTTCGAATGTGAATATATTCATATCCATACGAGCAAGTTATCGAGCTAATGTTTTATCTTTCTGTTCTTTAAATCTTCGTTTTAAAAACAGATAGACTTATATTGTCTAATCCAAAAGCTCACCTTTATCCATAGGAAGAAAGCTTAAAAATAGAAATAAATTAATTTAAATAATTAGGAATCGATTTTTTTATACTAAATTAAAAATTGATGAATAGTAGTTTGTAGAAGAAATTTTCAAATTTTAAATCAAAATTAATTTTAAAAATTTGAAAAATAAAATCTTTTTTGTAATGTTTAAATTGATTTTATTTTTATTAACTTATTATAATTTAATTTGAAAATTTATGATAGTTTCATTTAAAATATATTGTAAGGTGGCCGAAATGGTTCCACACTTGGGTTCACACTTGGGTTCACACTTGGGTTCACACTTGGGTTCACACTTGGGTTCACACTTGGGTTCACACTTGGGTTCACACTTGGGTTCACACTTGGGTTCACACTTGGG
>JAQIVF010000670.1:0-19351 GCA_034698365.1 Steganacarus magnus
TAAAGAAATTTAAGCAAATATTACGAGTAAATGCGCTCAATTGAGAATAGATGTTAAAAAAGTTACATTATTAAAAAGTTAGCAAATATATATATACTGACAACGAGAATAGAATTTACATATAACTTTTGTTTTGAACGCGATATTTCTACTCATTTACTTATAATTATAATTATTAGAGTCTCAAAATGATAGCATTTGCTATTTTTTTTTATTTCACGTGATAATAGCTTTTAAATGCTATATAAGCTTAAATCACATAAAATTGAGGTGTTTTAACTGTATTTATAAATGCTATTTTTGCTATTTTAATGATAGATGCTATTAATGCTATTTAATTGCTATTTTCCCTCAAAAAATAAAATTTTCGTTGAATTCTGATGAGTTTTCCGACTATCTCCGAATTTGGGAAAAATTTTAAAAAAATTTCAAGCCCGCCAAACTTTTAGTAAAATTAAAAATTTTTATTTACAGGTTCTAACGTTCTATGTGTTGTATATTGTAAAAAATAATTGCTATTTTTAGTGCTATTTTGGTAATTTTTTGATGCTATTTATAGCGCTAATTCGATATGTAATTCTTGTTATTTTTTTGAGTCTCTAATAATTATATGTCGAAATATTTCACACACACTGTGTTTTTTTTTACATTACGTAAACGAAGTAAACTTTTAGTAAAACTTAAAATTTTTTGACGTCATTATTTATGATATAAAGCAAAGTTTAACTTTTATTTTATAATTAGTTCAATCATCAATTTTTTCTTAATAACTATTTTCTCTTCTCTGCAGTAAAATTTCATTTTTAAATAATTAGCGGCAATGATAATAAGAATAAAAAATTGATGCGCAAATATTGATAAATTCTGTAATAACTATTCTTAGAAAAAAAACTTAATAAAAAATTTATAATTTTCGCAAAATTGCTCGCGTATTATAATGGTGTGAAAAGTATTAATTATTTATATTTTTTTTCGCTAAAAAAAATTTTAGTCAATAACTGCTGTTTGATGAAAAAAATAAGTTTGTTTTTTTTTACGTATCGCTGATGGTTTATAAGCAAAAATCAATAACACTGAACTGAGACAGTACTTTACGCAAAGAAATATATTTTTATTATTATCTATCAAATTGCAAAATGTTGTAAATTATTATTTTTATAAGAATATATAGTATAAAGTACAGGAGTGTGTTCTCCATTAACCTAAACTATAAATAGATGCAATAGCATTACGCTTAAACACCATTAAAATACTATAAATATGTTGTTTTTTATTATTGTTTTAGCGTTTTATTTCATAGAGTTTTTAGTCGAAATCAGAACTCATGAATTCGACCATTTCATGCTTGTCCGTCTCGGGTAAAGACAATGTATACAATGCTTACACACACACACACACACACACACACACAGCCACCCACCCTTTCATACGAAAAAAAATTAGAATATGAGGTAATCGACCCGAAAAAGTCAAGTGCAAAGTTAAAGAATAAAGAATTTATTATTTTGGTTTGCAGGTAACGTCGAGACGAGGGATGAGTTTGAAGTAAAAAAAATAAATAAACTTCTAAGTTTAAGATTCAAATCCGTTTACGAATTACTTTTTCTCTTTAGTGGTTGTAATATATATTTATTTATTTATATTTTTTTCGATTGCGATTTATTTTAATTATTTTGTCTTTTTTTCAAGAAATTAAAATGACAATACACTTTTGCGATTGTATTTTGTTTTGTTTTTTCCACTGTTTTCATTTGTTGTCATTTTGTGTTTTTACTCCACTGAACCATATAAAGCCAAAAAAAAATACCAGAGCGAGCGAGAAGAGTGTGTGAGAGTGAAAGTATTTCAGTGATGTTATAACAACAATGGTATTACAGATGAAAACCGTGGCGCGCATCGTCAGGTCCGGTGATAAGAATAAAAGACCGAAAAAAGAGAAAGAAGAAAAATCTACTTCCAACTATTGTTATTTTCTATTTATTTTACAGATATATATTATTTTATTTTCCGTCAAAACTAGAAAATAATGTTTTTTTTTCGATCCGCGATCATACACAGCGCGAAAAAAATTATATCGATTTCAACTTTATTATTATTATTATCCCCACAATAACCACTTCTGACCCCCACTTCATTCTACTATATCTTCAGCGCTGCTCATTTGCCCGTAAAAATACGAGTGTGTTTTTTTCGATTTTTTTAACATTAATACAACTTTCATTCTCTTTTTCATTCTCGATATATCGTGTATATACAGTATATATATATTATTGATTCTTCGCGTATTATTATTTGTTATCTAATTTCTTATATAAGATATATAAGTTTTATATATGATATTTCTCTCGTGTGAAATATAATGCGCCGCGTTTTTTTTTCGTGCTGCTGCTGCTGCTCCTAACGAAACAACTTTTTTTTTACTAGTCGTCATTACAGCTGAGTGCCGATCATTGGCTGTTCGAGTGTGCGAGTCAAGGTAGGTTAGGTTAAGCCTCACCACTTAGTGTGTGCGAAAGAGAGTGTACGGGAGAGAGAGAGATAGAGAGAGAGAGAGAGAGAACGCAGAAACGTAAAAAAGCGTTTCAATAAAATTGAAGGGGAAATCAAGCCATAACTTGTTTTTTTCTATCCACATTTGTGAAGGGAAGTTGTTTATGCGACTGGTTATGTGTGTATACACAACAACAGCCTGTTGTTGTTTTGTTGCTGTCGCTGCTGCTGGTGCTGCTTATTTGGTGCATTGTTTTTCTAAACTTTAAGAAAATTTTTGAATTATTATATTCATTGTGTTATCAAATATAAGCGTATATATTTTTGCGCTCTCAGTGAAGAAACAATTTTATTTTCTCTTTCGAAGAAGAAAAAACTTGCTCCGCAAAAAATTAATGACTGGTAAGAAATTTTAGAAATTTATAATTTTATTTTTTCGTAAACTTTTCCATAATTAGTCATAAAACTTTTGTTTTCCGAAAGTTTCCCTATTGTTTGCGACTTGAATTCCTTGAAAAAAAATGAAAAATTTATTTTGTTTTTATTCTATCTTGTTTTTTTTTGCTTAAACCAAAAAAAAACAAACTTCTATTGCATTTTAGCCGGCAATTCTAGCTTAAACTGATAACTGAT
This sequence comes from Steganacarus magnus, assembly GCA_034698365.1. Lineage (NCBI taxonomy): Eukaryota > Metazoa > Arthropoda > Arachnida > Sarcoptiformes > Steganacaridae > Steganacarus > Steganacarus magnus. The sequence continues at coordinate 3,124 of JAQIVF010000670.1, forward strand.
ATATGCATTTAATTAGTTCCACACTTCAATTTGCATATATTCATAGCTAAAAACCTGTGACCGATTAATTAATTATATTATTAATTTACTGAAATTCAATACTACCAAAACACTAGCGTTAACAGACAGCGCGCGTCAATTAGCAGTCAATTTAGAGTGGAAACGAATTTTTTTTTCTTTTTTACTCATTTAAAAGAAATTATTTTGTTTTATAATATGCGGTAATTTGGCGAAAAAAGTGTGTTTGTTTCAATGAAAACCACACATTTTTTTTCCTTATTTCAATAAGAGAGATAAATAAAATCGCTGACAAACTTAAAACGTTTTTACCAAAAAAAATTCTCTATTATACAAAACTTTACGGAAATTCATTCAAATAAAATAATGTTAACATTTTTTGTGTGCGTTGCGTTACGCCAAAGGAAAAACAATATTTATATGTATCAAGATTTGTATAATAAAATTCAAAAGATTTGTGTGTTATTTGATTCGCAACTAATTTCTCTTTATAATAATATTAAAACAAGTTTATTAAGGCGTTAATACTTTTTCTTATAAAAAAAACGCCGCAAAAAATCTGAAAGAATTATCAGGATTTTTTTTCTGGGGGATAAAACACAAGCACACAAACACTTGTCTCTCTAGACCTGGAGAGAGAGAGAGAGAGAGAGAGAGAGAAAGAGAAAGAGAGAGAGAACGAAAACTGATTATGCATGGTTTGTGCTGTTTCTGTCGCTGGAGAGGAAGGGGGAAAAAACACTGCATCAAACATTTTAATCTTGGAAATTCCCCACCCGTTTGATTCTTTTATATTCAGAAATGTTTTCAGAAACACACGCACACACATACACAAGAAATACCGAAATGTCACACTCGTGTCTTTTCGGTGTCACTTACAAGCGAGAGGTGTGTTATTAAAACTAATCGGTTCTGTAGAGACCACAAGGAAATCTTTTGTTTCTTTTTATTTGTTTCTATTTATTTCACTCATTTTGACTTAACATTAACATGAGTTTTTTGATACCTTGTCGACTCGGGTATTATTATTTCGGACATACCTGTGCTCTAAATATATAATTATGTTATCATGTTATGTAACGGAACGGAGAGAGAGAGAGAGAGAGAATAATTTGCGCGTGTATTTACATTATTATACTAAAAGCTAAAATTCTTTGTGCAACAAAACGCACATTAACTTTGAACTTTATTTTTGATGCACAGACGACAGGCAACTCGTAAGCACTCAAACTTCAGACATTACTCTCGTGTATGCATACAGTCAGTCTCAGGTCTCATTAAAAACGAATACAGTTTCAGGATATATATTATAATACTTGTTTAATGCGCACTACGCTATTATCATCATCATTATTATTACTGTATTATTCTGCGCCTCACCTGAAGGAAGAAGACGTTTTGACTAAATAATAATCACTATTCAGTCAAAACATATTTCTGGCTCATTGTTTAATAAAAACTTTTAATGCGTTTTTTGTTACTTTGCTAAGCGGAAAATTGCTAACATGAATAAGCAAGTGTTAGATTAATGTTTGTTGTTTTGTGTATTAATTACTCCGTTAAGAGTTGATATTATGCAAAATTATTTAACTAGTAATTTTATTATAGACACGGCTTGCTTATAAAATAAAATAAAATTAAATTTGCATTTCGTACTGTAGTAACTTATAAGTGTGTTAAAGGAAAACGTAAACATCTCTCTCTCTCTCTATCATGAGTATCGCCTTTCGAGTATGAATTCCACAATCATTACAAAATTTTAATTTAATTACCAAACATGTGATGATAATGTTATTTTTGCATAAATTTTGCAACAGCTCTTATTTTGTGAAGAGAAGATAAAATATTCATTCGTGGTGTCACTATGTGTGCCCGTGTTTTGCAATGAATTCCTATTCATTTATTATCACAAAAATAATTTTCACACAGATAGGAGAAAAGTAGTTTTTAATTAAATTAATATTTTAATATGAGTTATCCAAGTGAAGGAAATTCTTTGCGAAAATTTTCATTAGTGGAGATATAGACATGAAAAAAAACAAAGCTCGCCTCTTTGTTTTATACTACAAAAGATTATCAAACGCTGCCCTTGTGTTTTACTTTATAATACAAACAGCAAAATATGCATTTTTATTTAAGAAACACATGGACTTAGGAAAGAAATCGACTTTTTCCAAAGTTTCCCACTTATCCTCCTCTACTCATTATAATTGTTAGAAATTTGTTTTTCGGAAATAATATATACTGACAATGGTTTCTTCCATTGAACAAAAACAAAAAACAAATATAGCTCAAAGGCTATACAATTTCTTATTACAAATTTGAATCATTGGTGCTTTGTTTAGATTATAAATTTTCAAATGAATATTTATTCGAACCTATGAACTTGATTCTGTTTTGAAAATATATAGAAAATAATTACCATTTAAAATATATGTCTGCTCTCATAATAATAACCATTCTTATTTTTTTTCACACAGTATACCGATTGAATAAAGAAGTGTGTGATTTCCATTGATTTTTGTTAGATTTGCTTTAATAAAAACTAGAATGTGGTAACGCTATAAAGTTCTTGTTTAAAGAGAAATAACTTTGCTGTTAAAAATATAAAAAAGTAAAACTTTTTTGATTAACTTCATCCCTTATTGGTGTATATATAATTTGTTTTTGTTTTATATTTGTTTTAATTCGGAAAAATTTATCACTAATAAAAACGCAAACCAAAAACGCTTAATAAATCCGCAGAATTATGTGATCATAAACGCTCGTTAGAGCTCACCACAAAACAATTGCGAAACAGATTTTTATATTCTAGTTTAGTTATTAAATTAAGTATTAAAATCACGCTAACAAACCAAGTGGTGGTGTATTTCGAGAAAAACAGACAAACAAATAAACTAAATTGTGCCCTCGTTTTTCTCTCTTAAAATAATTATACGAACGGGTATAAAATCACCACCACTTTTATCAAATTAGGAAAACTTTTTATTTATTTTGATAAAATGAATGGACACTTTTCTCACGCACACAACTACACACAGAATACATCACATAATTAAAAGAACTGTCGAAAACAGTATTGTATATACATTGAGAGAGAAAAAAAGGTAAAATAAATAGAGTGAAGCGGTTTATAAGTTATATATATATAATAAATTTATATATATAACTAATATACAATAGCACCCACTTTTTTCAGTCAGTTAATAGCCTTTTTTGTTTTATAAAAGTTTCTCTTCTGATACACTGTACTGTACACAATATTTCGCACACTATTATAGAAAACTACGGTATAAATTATTGTAATTTAAATAAATTAGCGAACACTCCGTACTTAAACGCAGTTAAAAAGCTAATAACTAGACTCAATTATTTGAAGAAAACTCTCGGTTTTGTTGTGAAAGCGAAGTATATCGCGAATCGAAATTATATTAGATAATCATTTATTTTGAACATTTTTCTAACGGTTTTTCTATTTTTAATTAAGAGTTACACAAGTTCTAAAATATTTACCAACGGAGAAGAGAGAGAGAGCGAGAGAGAGAGAGAGAGAGAGAGAGAGAGAGAGAGAGAGAGAGAGAGATAGAGAGAGAGACTCAGTATGGAAAAAATTCTAATAAATACACGCCGTATTAGCAAATTTGAGCATATAATTATTAGTTATTTATTAGAAAGCGAAATGAGGTGTATTGTGTGGGATGTTTTCCGATTTCAGCACAAATGTTCGTGGGTTAAAATACGGTAATCAGTATGGGTTTTCTCTTTCACTCAATTTTTTGTGATTGCAGGCTAGTTATTAAATACGCCTAATTAATATAAAAATTTTTGCAAATTATTGCATGCAACGTATTCTGAGTGAGTGCGTTGCTAAAGGAAAATTATTTTCTGTTTAGAAGAAAAAAGAAAACAAATTATAGCTTTAATTCAGTCTCTCAATGATACATTTAGTCCCAAAGGGCAAACGATTTATTGCGAAACCGGGGAAATAGTGAGTGAAGTGAGAGATAAAAAAGAATAATCGGGCGAATTATCTCTTTAAGTTTTTCTCGTTTATCCTCTCTCTTTGCACCAAAAAAAAAATAATAATACGATATTTCCGTGATAATTATTTTCGTTTTACAGGCAAAATGCTTTTATGCGCGTTTAGATTTAAATCAGATTTTGGTCTTGTGTTTTTATTTCTTTTCCTATACTTTCTTTTGTGTGTGAATCATCATTACTATCATCATGTGATGTCATGTGATGTGATCATTATTTTTTGTAACAAAAATTAAGTAATACAGCAATTAAAACTCAGGTTTTAAACAAGAGTTGATTTATTACACAAAAGAGTTTAGTGTGTGTGTGTGTGTGTGTGTGTGTGTGTGTGTTTGGTAATCCCATTCTAGACATAAATCAGTTCACTAATTCGAAATAACGGATTACGTAATTTTCTCGATTCATTTGCATTCATTTTAGTTTTAAATGATTACTTCTTAGAAAAGTTTTATAACATATTTTTTTCTTTTACTTTTTTTCTTAACATAATTTGCGCAATAATAATATTTTTTTAGGCTCGAGAATTATTTATAGCTTAGATTATTATATTTTGATAATTAATTAATGAATAATATTATGATGCATGTGATCTCGAAGATAATGTATTGATTTTTACCATAATTTGCTGCAAATCGAATGAAAATTATAATGAATTGAGAGCATAATTAACAATCAATAATAATCCAATTTTATGCAAATATTAGTGCCGCTCATTTGATTGGATAAAATTCAAAATTTTTTAAATCGATGAATAATGAAAGTAACAGAGGAGACGCTAATGATATAAAAAGCGAAGTTTGTGGGTTTACCCTTAAAATGAGAAATTCTGACCATTGAATACTGAACTATGAACTTTACTTGAATCTATTGATTCGTTGGAATCTTTCTTCGCAAATGAAATTCTTGAAATGGGAAATAGTTTTTTTTTAATCTCTTGCACACAATAATATATATTACTGTAACTTAACTCTTAAATTTCAAAACACCCACACATTCTTTTTGAATAGAAAATAAATTCCACGAAAAACCAAAAAATTAGAGTCAATAGATTTCTGCTGCAATCGGAGTGTGTTCCTTGCGGTCAATATAATGTAATTTTATTTGTTTTTTAAAGCATACTTAGTTTCGAATGGCAGTTAGGTTTAATTTTAAATACCCTTGTATTATGAGGGTTAACTGAAATACAATATAACGGATCAATATTTTTTTTGCTGCAATTTTTCCCTATTTAATCAAAAAATATATATTTAAAATTAAATTATTACTCTAATTTAGAAAAAAAAATCAAATTTCTTTATTTCATTAAAACAAAAACAAAAATATTTTCATTGATTTTCATTTCAACACTACTGATTGGCGAAATGAATTTTTAATTGGTTTTTTTATCAGCGAGAAAATAAAATAATGAGATATAATTGCCATAATTTTTTGCAAAAGTAATAATAATAATAACATATTTTTCTCAAAATTAACGATTTTTTCTCGCAATAGCAAAGTATAATAGCACACAGTATTCTTAGTAACAGTTAATTTATTCAAATTAAAAACTAAAAATAAAAAATAAAATATAGTTTTTTTTTCTTCTTAAACTAGAATTAATTTATACATTAATTTCTCATTCATACGTAAAGTGAAATTAGTTAACAGTGAAAACTAATTAACTAAAGCATTAGCACGCATTAGAAACAATTGGTTTAAATAATTATTTATTGAGCACTCACTCAGCCTAACCCTTCAAAACCATCAGAGTATTTTCACGCATAAATTATAGCATTCATGACATTCTGTCATTCATTGTGTTATTATAACCGAAACGTACGCACAGTACTTATAGTTGTATATAATAAACGATATATATTTTTTATTGTTTTTTTTCAACTACGTTTAAATTAATACGATCTGAAATTTTTCTAGTTGTTTGCTAAAATATTTTGTAATTGATTATATTAGACACACTCTGTAATTTTGATCAACTTTAGTTTGTCACGTACTTGTCAACTCATAATTTATAATTGTTTCAATTATAGCGAGATAGAGCCGGAGAGAGAGAAAGCCTCTCTCGAAATATTTGTGTGCGATTGCATAACACTTAAGAATTAAAAGTTATATTTAGCCATTTTAAATATTTTTTATTAATTTTTATTAGAAGATTTTAAATATATATATAGTAATTTTCAAATTAGAGGTCACACAGTAACTTACACTCTAAAATAATTTGACTCCATTGTGTGCTACAAAAATAAAATAATTGGTTAATGCTTGCGCACACATGCATATAATTTTCGACGAATTAATTAGTTTAGCTGTTGTTCTGTTGTAGTTAAACTTACATTTCAGCTCATAATTGCGTTGATAACTAAAAACTTATTATAACCATATTTTATTACAGTACTATTATTATCGCGTATATCAGTGCCATATATAAGCTAATATTATATAAATACCACTACTCTTGCCTTGAAATAATGATCGTTTATGTTATTAATAAAAAAAAGTTAGTCATACGCGAAAAAAATAATGATTAAAGAATTATTACCTAAGTTTAGGAGCAATAACTCTCTCACGAAAAATTTTTGCGATGAATTTAATCATAAATCATATGATTTTTCTGAGAGATCACACACTCATTTCGAATCACACTTGTTTTTGTTGTAATTAAAGGGTTGATATTAATCGAAAACAAGAATCAAATAAAAATAAACAGCAAATATAGTTTACAGATATATAATTTTCTATGCGAATACCTTCTTTCTCTTCGAGGTCGAGGTTTTAAAACCATTACAGTGTTACTGACGGCAAAAATACAGGGAGTGCTGCGCCTTAACGACAAAAGAGTGGCATCTAAAGTGATAGATACAAATTTGAGAAATGGAAAAATTACTTATTTCATTGCGATTAAAATCTTTTACTAACATACAGTACGTATGTCAGTATAAAAAATTAGTAGTTTTATATCAAAGGGGTGAAAAAAAAGATTTTTATCTTTCGTATATATACATTTTCTCTCCCATCAAAGAAGAGTACACTATTTTTGTTTTTTTTTGCATGAGAAAAGTTACGCTAAATTTTTTTTCATATGATTTCCTTAAATTAATCAAATCTCTCTCTCTCTCCATTCTCTCTCTCTCTCTCTCTCTCTCTCTCTCTCTCTCTCTCTCTCTCCATTCTCTCCATTCTCTCCATTCTCTCTTTTGTTTTAACCAACCGTAGTGTTTAACACATGAAAAGTCAAAAGTTCTATCTCTCTCTGTATGCAAAATTGTATATAAAAAACTTTTTAGTGCGGAAGCTTTTTATCAGTTTGTGTAAAGTAAAATAACTTTTAGGAAACTCGGGAAATAAAATAAAAAAACCTCTTTTAACTTTGTTTTCCTGGCTTCATCGCCTCTTCTTCTTCATTTACAAACCGTTAGATATCTCAGTCTCGGAGAGATTGAGAGATAAAACTGGATTATACTAGTTGTACTGTGGGATCACAAGTTGACTCACCTTTTGCTGATTTGACAGTATTTATCACTACTTGTTTTATTATTTTTATTATTATTATTGTCATTTTATACACTGGAAGACTTGTTTTATGAAATTAATAAACAATTAAAAAACGAGTTCTGTTAGTTCTGATAATATATGCGTTTTTTTTAATAATTCAGTTTAATTTGGATAAATCCGAATATGTCTCCTCATTTTTATTTGGATTTTCATTCACACAAATCGCAATAACACTAAATAGTAGTATGAGTTTGCATAATTTTTGAAAAAATTTGTTTTATATTTAAATCTTGTATAATATTTCAATCTTGTGTTTGTTAAAAGTTGAAACTGATGTGTGTATTATTAAACAATGTAAGGATATATTATTAAAAATCGTTGTTTTAGAGGTAAGCCTTTATTTAATTTTTTCCATATTTATTTATTGCAAAATGTCTTACTGTCTGATCTCAAATGTTTTGCCCATAAGTTTTAATTTTACTTAACACTTAAGTTACAGTAGATGTTAGCAATATTTTTGTCTATCATCTTCTGGTTTTACCAATTAATTAATCTTTTTATTACTATTAATACTTTTTGTGGTATTTTTTTCTATTTGATTGTCAACAGTTCTTTTATACTTTGATTTATAGATAAATTATATATAAGTTTTATTAATCACTTAAAGTCAACAACAAAGAAAAAATATCACTGTATTTTAGTGACTAGCAATTAAGTTAAATATACAGGTATCGATTATTCTCGCGAATCTGTTTATAAATATGGATGAAAAAACATTTCTGAGGCATTTTCCATCAAAATGATTAATTAGGTTTTGATTCATCAACAATGAATCTTTAGTGGGGAAGAAAAACATCAGATAAAAATATCGATCATTTTATTATTATTATTATTATTATTAATAAAAATAAAAGTACTGTAAGGTAAGAGTAGAGAGAAGAAACTGCTAGAGAAAAAAAGTTATTAGAGTCTCTTTAATATTAGTTATTCGTTATTAGGGGTCGTTTTCTAATCAGTATAAATTTATTGATTTTTAATATTTTAATTGCTTTTCCTAATAATAATAATAATAATTTTTGATACAATAATGATTGAAATCTCTTATTTGGAAAAAAAGTGAAGGAAAAAACCAATTAATATGAAAAGCAATTTTGCAAAACACCTTTTTTTTGCATATTTATTGCTTACACACACATTTTTATTTTCCTGTTTTTTTTATTATCTAATCAACTGAAAATATAAATTTTTTTGTTCTGTTTCATTCTGTTTATTATGTAATATTAAAATTTATACACACAAACACACACACACACACACATCGAAAGACACTATCTTTCATTCAAAGTGAAAAATTGTTTTTTTTTACAGTTTGTGTGTGTGAAAAATCTGGTTCATAAGAATAAATTAAATCTTAAAGAAGAGAAAAAAAAGTATTATCGCATAAACTCAATTTTTTTTCTTCATCTTCGATGTGTGTGTTTTGTTTTTTGGTATACTCCCGAAAGTGTCACAATTTATTTAAATTTACGCTTTATCTTTTCGTTATGTTTTTATATTTTGGATTGAGAATCACTACATACATAACACACGAATATCTGGGATATGAAAGAATTCACATTAGAATAAGATAACTGTTTGATTATTTTTGTGTTTATTAATCTGAGTATAATTATCAACTTTTCATTTTTTCACCAACAATTAATTTTTATTCATATATTGTAATCATAATATAAATACTTAGTATCGCTAATTCCTTAGACTAGTTTATTAAGAAGTTTATTAAGAAGAAAGTCAAGCATATGACCCTCTATAGAGAGGTTTAATTGTCACATAAAAAGGATTTTTATGCAAAATGTAAAGTTATTTTAAAAGTAAACTTTTGATATTAGTTTTTAAAAATCTGCATTATAAAGATCGGGTGGTTCACTAAACACAACAAAATAATTTATTTCGACAATGTGTTTGTCAAGTTGCGTTTGTCAACATCTTTTGTGAAAATTATGCAGACAATGGTACTCTACTATACACCCTTTCATTCATAAATTACCTATTCTTAATTTTTATTATCTGAGCGGTTATAATTAAGTAATATTAAGATGTTTATGGGTTTCTCCTCGCATCACCAAAGTATTAATGGGAAAATTATTTCCGTTTTAAGGCACTGACCACATAATGATTGGGCAGAAACTCTTTCTTATGCTAATAAACAAACTTATAGTTTACCCCATAACGTGTTAAGTAGTATTTAAAAGATATTATCTCCTTATATCATACACGAATCGATGTTTGCGGTTAAAACGTTTTTTGCCCTTTGCGTTGAAGAAAACAATTCTTAGCATTTGTAAACCTCTGCGATCACAATCTAACAGTGATGTATAATAATAATATAATTAAAACCATTGAACCTTTAATTTCAGTCTATTATTTTCTCTCTGTAAATGATTATCGATCGTGTATTGATTATCGGCTAAACCGAGACAATAACCATTGAACGCTGTTTATTTGCACTGTAGAGAGTAATGTAACAAATATACAGTACATTAACTATCTTCTATGATTTTATTTTTTTATTATATTCAAGTGTATGATAATGAAAGGTAATTGACATGATAAACAAACATAAATCATGAGCTTACGAGAGCACAAAACAGCACACACACACACACACACACACATTCGCGAGAGAGGAAAAAACTAAAAACCTATGTAAACATTGGATAATAATTACTACATAGAAACACAACTATTAACCTCACTTTGCAAACAACTAATTGCCTTATAATATATATTGCCACAAATGACAATCTGAATTAGACCACCTCTGACCTTTTCTCAAGGGTTAGCAGGGGTTTTAATTTTTGTTTTGTACTTGTTTTTTTGTTTAGCTGTCGAATTTCCTCATTCAAAATTCATTAATAATTATAATATGGTTATTTTTCTCAAAACAGTGTGTAATTTAATCTGTTTTTTATGATTATTGTCTTATCATGAGTGCCGATCACACAGATTAAGCTTTATAGGGAGACATTAGAGGAAAAGATTTTGTTTAAAATTTATGCGAAAAATTTTTCTGGTTAATCCCATGCGTATGTATATGCACGCATACATCAAATATTAAAAGGGCGGATAACTTTATAATAATAATAATAATAATATTATCTCTTGAATTTATATTAGACTATTATTTATTTACAATAGAAAATTTTTTTACTTGAAATTATAATTTTTTATTATTTGTATGTCCATTGAAATGGAAACACAAATTATAATAAAATATAACCGACACTAAGTTCACGGAAATCATCTCAATCATCATTTCACGGTAGAAATATATATATATCGCGCATAGGTTTCACTTTCAGGTCTTTCAATTAATTTCTGTGCCCAAGACATATAAGACACACAATAAAATACAGAAAGTATTTCAAGAAAGTGTGTGCGCTCACGACAGAACAATACTTATTGAAATTTAAAGCGTTTTTTTAGGTTTCTCTCCATCCATCTCTCACTTACTGCGCTGTAGTAATGATATTGTAATCATTACTGTAACAAGAATGGTCATTATATTATGGTTTGCACTGCTTTCAAACAGTGGTGTGTGTGTGTGTGTGTGTGTGTGTGTGCGCGCCCGAGAGAGTAATAGAGTGAGGCTAACAAATACTGACCTAATTCTGTTGACAAGTAAATTAAATGCCCATAAATCACGGTCTAAATTAACGTTTCCCATCGCTATACACACCTTTTGTGAATAAGAGTCATTAGATTTATATCAGTGAAATTATTTTATTCTTTTTTTCTTATCAAAAGTAATTTTGAATATATCTTAAATCGGTTGGTTTTTTTAAAGCTTTTAACTTTTGATTTTAAAATATGATTTTTAAGTTGTGTTTGTCGGCTAATGACTAAAAGCTTTTTATATTCAAAAAAAAATATCTTATCTGTTTTGCACCGAATTTAATCTCTTTATTCGTATCATATTTATTTTTAATTTTGTCCTTAATTTTTGCCCTCAAGTTTTTTAGACTAAATTGAGCAAATAAAAAATTGCGGTGCCTTTCTTTTAAAAGGAATATCATTTACATAATTTGCATCGTAATTAATAGAAACTACTAGAAATTTGTTGCCCAACAACTGATTTTTTCTCCGATACAAAAAAAGCAGTCTAGTCAAACATACATTTCAAAAATGTTTTAGAGACATATTTTAAATATATGTCATTAAATATAATATAATAGATCAATGCGCTGTGAAGAGAGAGAGAGAGAGAGAGAGAGAGAGAGAGAGAGAGAGAGAGAGAGAGAGAGAGTGTGTGTGTGTGTGTAATATAGAGATACAGAGAGATAAATACACTCTTCAAAGACTAATGTTTTGGCGAAACAAGTTCTGTAGAGAAGAGAGAGAGAGGGGGGGAGAGAGAGATGGAGAGAGAGATGGAGAGAGAGAGAAACACAAGCGAAACCTTTGGTCTGTAACGTGTGGCTTCGTGCCCACGGGTTGCCTCTAAGACTGTATCATTAGACTCTTCACTACTTTCACTCGCGAATGTGATTTTTTTTATTTCTCTAAGTATAATCAGTATTTTACTTTATCATCAACAAAGAGGTACACTCCTCTGTCTAAAATGACAAAAGTGTTCGCAGACGCTTATTGATTAATACTGATTTTAGAGTTGACTTAAGGGTCACTTTTGAGCGATTATTCACTAGAAACCTTTTTTTTTGTGTGTGCGCTAAGTGTTAATTCTTGCGCTGTCATTATTATTCGGGTATTTGTATATATTCTATATATAGTAGTGAAGCTTCACATCCTGTACGTGCATATCGTGTTGTGAATTATGGCTGAAGCAATTGATTCTAAATGCGCATAAAGAGTGGTAGAGGGAGGAAAACAGAAATGAGACTTCGATTTTTTTTTTAAAATGCAGACAATATTGTCATCATAATTAATCATCGCATCAGAGATAGCGAGACCGGACCTAAAGTGTCGATTGTAAGCGATAGCGATTTTGCTTATTCATTGCTTATTCCTATTAAATTTTTGTTCTATTTTTTTGTTACTCTATTATGAGCTCTATTTTGTTTAAAAAATGTTGTGTCGGTTTTCATTGTCAAATTTTTAGTATATGTCTAACACTAATTAGAGTTAATTTTTTTTCTATTATTGTATGATTCAATGAAGTAATTTTTTTTAATCAATACATTAATTGTTTCATAAGTGTAAGAGAATTCTAATTTAGTTTCTTTCTCCGATATTATTGATCACAGGATATTTTTTGACACTTCAATAGAACGTTAAAAACAGCGATTTTATATACCGGTACATACCTATAACCTAAAATAATTGTTGGCGTGTCTATTCATAATATTGGCTCCTAATACGTAGTGTAGTAGAGACTCTGAGTTCTATTGTGAATTCAGACGAATAAACACATTTTACGAGGAAATCGTTTAAATTCTTGCAATAATTTTTTATTACAGTAAGTAAGTAAAAAAAATAACTATTAGCGAAATGAGTTTCAGTTAGAGTCGTGTGTGTGTGTGTGTGTACAGTAAATGTTATTTTTCCGTGCATTTTATTTTGCCACAATTTTGACAATATTCCACAGTATGTATGTTTGCTTCACACATCGGATGAAGATTTTTCATCAGAAAATATATTGAGCTCATTTCCATTGTAATTAATTCAGGCAATGACACAATATTTACTGCAAACATTATTATTATTATTGTTTACGCAATTTTTTTTCTAGAATAGAGTTTTAAATAGCATTGTGCGATATATGTTTTAAGGATAAATCAAAAGTGAAATTTTTAGTTCAATTATTTTATTATTTGTATTTTTTTTCTCGCGCTTATTGTCTTTTCTAAACAAAAATCGATAGATTCCTTTGTGCGCGCGAATCAAACTGCAAAACCTTCAGCTGTATTGCACGATCAGTTCGCCGCAAAATAATAATACCGTTCCCTTGGACTAAATAGTGGTAATTCACACAAATCCATAAGTTTTAGTCTAAAAGGAAAACGCTTTTCTAATTTTTTTCATTGACTTTTTTCTCCTCTGGTTTTAAACACTGTTCGATCTTTTGAGTTGCGTTTTACGAAACGATTAACTTTTTAGTTTGATAGCATTGATAGAGAAATTAGTTAACGTCAGATGCGATACAATTAAGCTTATTTTATATGTTAAAATGTATACATATACCGGGTATTATAAACATGCATTATAAACTGAAATGAAATATGATAGGCTTAAGGTAGAAGTTTTATACGACAGTTAATTTTTTACTTTACTTTGCTTACGTTATATAAACTCATATATATATATATATATTAAGTGAGCTAAATTAGTTTTTCACGTGTGAGCTTTATTTTTTACGAGAGACCGAAAGTAGAGAGAGAAGAAAGTGGAATAATTGCTCGGAAAAACAAAAAGATAGTTTTATAAAAAAAATCGGACAGCAATACAGTATAGTTTTTTTATCTGATTTTTTCTTCGCAAACAATTTATTACCTCAATAATTACCACACTTTTTTAAAATAATGTTTACATTTGTTTAAACGAAATTGTAATAACCGGATAGAAAATAAAAGTATATAAATATAGATTAACCCTCTTTTTTCTTTAGTGTTATTTATCAGACAAAAACTGATCAAGTAATTTATTTTAATGTTTCAGAATTTTTCTGGTTAACTACTCTCTTATCTTCATTTATGTTTTTTCTCCTTTGTGTTCTCTCGCACAATACACGGGGCACGCAAAAAGTTAACTTTTTTCTTCGCTCAGCTCGCCCTCCCCTGTGCTTCGCCCCCCACTCACTCACCAAAGTGCCTCATAAATATTTATTAAGCCGATTCCGGATGAGAAATACGCGCTGTTTATTAGTCATATTATAATTTTAGTATAACACACACACACACAACTGTTCTCTCTCTCTCTCTCTCTGCATATACGCATATCAGTTACAATTTAGTAAAGCAGCACACATGCACACACATTTTAATTTTTTTTATTGTATTCTCTCTCATTTTTTTTAGTATTCAGGCATTTGTTTAGTTGGAAATGCAACTGTGCTTAACTAAAGCAAACTATTGTTGTTGCTGTTGTCGATCGCATTGTGTTCATTAACCAAACAAAACACACTATTAATCGATAGTGTAATCGCTAAAACGGCGACTGAACAAAAAAAACTGGTCGATCACATCGGTTAATGAGAGAGAGATGGGGTTTCCTAACGGTGAATGTGCGTCTAATTCGTCAAACCGTGCGAACGTGAACGTCAGGATTTGTGTGAATTCTTGTCAAAGTGATAATAATAACGAACAATCAAATAGAGGTGCGGCCGCTAATAGTGACACTCAACGAATTAATGGTATTTCTTCGTTTTTATTAATTTATTATTAATTATTACTTATATACAAATTTTCTGTGACAAAATCTATTTATTAAATGTTTTTTAGTTTTATTATTCATTGTAGCGTTTGGTCTAGATTTTTATTCGTATTGTGCAAAGTTTTTTAAGGCATGCTATTTGGATTAACATATAATAAATGTTTTTAAATTTTTCACTATGCAAATCAGTAAAATAATTTTTTTTGAAGCAAAAATTTTGCAAAAAACTATGCCAAATTTTTTATTTAATAGCTTTCTTTTAATATAATAACATGTCATATATATTTTTAAAATTTAGTTTGGATTAAAATTTTTATTGGATGCTTTTGCATAACATTTTAGTTCTCATTTTAGAGAGAACTCCATTTATTTCAATGACATTTATTTTAGAAATATTTGTCACATATATATATATATCTAGTTCCACTGCAGATTTACTGTTAAGAGCGAATTTGTTTATTGAGGGCAGGTTTAATTTTTAATATACTATTAAGTTTTTATACACTAATAAAACTTAAACTATTGGCTCTGTATTAAATAATCGTTTCGAATGCTTCATTTTTTATATTTTCTGTACATTCTTTTATATTCGATAATACTGGGTTAAAATTATTAAATAGTAATAGTGTTCGTTAGTATTATTATTATTATTGTCGGTGTGATGAGCAAAAATTTTTTAACACTCTATTAAGCAAATTAAACTTTGCGGTAAACAATGTTTTTGAGAACTGAGTTAAACAAATTAAATTTTTTCAGATGTGTTTTTTTTTCATTAAATTATTATGAAATATTTCTTATATGTTGATTCGGTTGGTTGAGTCGTTCAACTCTAACATATAAAACTTAGTAAAATCGATTTTATTCGTTTTTTCTTTATTACACGCATAAAAATAGACAATAGAAAAATTACAAAATTTTTTAAAAAATAAATTTCTAAATATCTCAAAAGCGTCTTATTTTTATTTAGAAATAATAATAATAATAATAAATTTTCAATACTGTCTAGAGAAAGGATATCGATTTTTTTTCTATGTTAGTATAAAAGAAAATATAATGTCCTTTATCTCATTAAACTATTGCGTGCGTGAGTGTGTGTGTGTGTGTGTGCCTCGAAATTTCGAAAGCATGGGTAAAATGTTTATTCATTAATTACGATAGAATGTACTTGACAGTAATTTTTTTTTCGTTTTTAAATCATCATCGCCAGAAAATTTTCGTTTTTTTCTGATGAGTTGATAAGTTTAAGAGCATAATAAAATTGGGGTAAAAACGATCCGATCAAGAGAGTAGTAGT
>JAQIVF010000671.1:0-19337 GCA_034698365.1 Steganacarus magnus
GATTTGTTACTCACATAAATATAGAGTATCAAAAAAAGTTTTCATAAAAAGAAACACTTGTCGCGTAGTGATTCATTACTGTAATGAATTTCCGAAGAAATAAAATGATGCCCTAAAGAAACTTTTTTTAAAAAAAACACCATCATCAACATTATTACCAAATTTTTTTCACTCATAGCTATTGTTCGTATTAATTTATAGGCATTTCATGCGTTATCTGTATACAAACGTATACTGAAGTAAAGCTTTTAAAAAAAATTTGATGTGTAAAGTCAATAATTTAATAATAAGTTATATTATTTATGTAACATTCCCTAAATCGTTTTACATTGCAGTGACTTAAGTACACTAAAAATTCTCTAGTAGTATATTATTATAATTAAGTGATGCATTAATTTTTAAAATGTTCGAAACTCTGAGCAATAAAAAAATAATATACTAGAACAGCAGCTACAGCTAAAGTTACCTTATTATATAATTTTAGCCGTAAAAAAATAAGATAAAAGTGTTAGATTACATACTTAAAAAGTATAGATTTTAGTACCCAACCCATCTATAAAAACAATTATTATAACAATTATTTTTTTATCGAACAAGTTTTTTACTCAACAGTAAATTATGAAGATTAATAAATAAATTAGTTTAGGAAAAAAATGGGTTGGATATGACACTTTAGATCGATAGTTAATACTCCAAATTAGGTTTTAATCGTAATAATATTTCGTTGATTTAAGACTATTTTTAAACTCAATTCATTATAGCCGGAGAACTTGCATTAGGAAAGGCTAAATGCTAAATACAACCTTTAGGTGATAAAGCGCGCATTAAAGTCTTTCAAAGATCGAAAAGAGCAAATTTTTGTAGTTATATTACTTTTCAACAAAAAAAATAATGATATGAGCATTTCTTACTCGCATCTGTTTCGTAGCTAAAGGATTCGTTAACAGTTAGTTAAGTGGGAATTTGCTCATAAATAATGTTAAAAATCGATCACTTTTTTTTAGTTTTGACTATGTTTTACAAGAAAATGTTTTAGAAATTTACTAAATTAATTACAAATTTATTTTCAATTTTCGAAGCGTAAAGATTCGTTAAATACTAAAATGTAGATTCACTTTTGGATAACATTTTTTTACGGTCTAAACCAATACTTATATAATAAACTAGTTATTTAACGTTTATTAATGTCCAGTTTGTTACAATTCATAACAAAAATATTTAGGAAAATTCAATCAAATTATTTATGATTTTAGATTTAACATGAATTGTATGATTATTTAACAAAAACCAACTTTAATAATAATAATACAACGCATTAGCTTAACGTTATATGAAAATTATATTATTTCACACCATTGACTATTAACTATATATATATTTAAGAAAACGTTTAAAATAGTATAGCCTATAAGCTAAAAATAGCTTAATAGTTAGCCGATGGCTTACGACTTAATTGCACATACAGTCGTCTCCAGATTCTGAATAATTTCCAATTTATTTGGAGAAGTTTTGAATTATAATTATTCTGACGAAGTCGATAACATCACCGAAAGCTAAAGATTTAATTGTGATTAAATCAATCAATGTCTCACAGAGTGTAAAATAGTTTAAACTTATTAAACTCGGAGCCCATCAGTTAGCGGGCAATAAATTAACATCTATTTACATTAGAAACTTAACTTAACTTATTCAAAGTCTTTAGACTGAATTTTTTCTAATCTAATTTAATTTTTTTTTCAAAAATCAAAATTCTTTTCAAAAGTTTTTTTCTAATCCTGTTAGCTATAATAGGCTTAATGTTTAAATAAAAAAAATTGCGTTCTTACCCAAACTAAATTCAAAGTTCAACATTTTTTTGTGTATATTTTTGTAATATTTGCTTCAATTAATGTTTTCGGTAAGAGAAACTATATTTTCATTAATTACAGTCATTTATAATAATAATAATAAGGAAAAATTAAAATTAAATAAATTAAAATTTATCTTTTTTAAAAAAATAAATAAAAATATTCCTAGTCATTAATAAAAAATTTGTGTTAAAATTAAAAAAAACGCGAAAACATAATCACTGAGGAGGGGATGAAATGACGGCAGAAACTGCACCACTGATTAGTACTACAATTGTTCATACTTGCTATACTTTTTTTTAAATTCTTAATATTTTTTTAATATATCTAATAAGTAGGTTATATATATATTATATACTAAACATAAATAATGTAAAAAACACAGCTTTATTCCACGAACTAAATAGTCTTCTCGTGAGCGAAACTACTATCATTAATATTAATAAATAATAAATCTTTTAATAATCGCAGCGATTAGAAGCAATATTAGCCTCTGAATTACCCTAAATATGTTCATTAATAATTGTGTATTCAAACTGTTTTGAGCGGACCTCCGAAGTCGATAGAAGCGAACGACGTATCGTTGTAACCAATAAGATTCATTTGAGGCAAAATAATTATAGACAATAGACATGATAGCAATGAATTTTAAAATTTTTTTTAGATATTGATAATTGTTTGATTGCAAAAATTTGGTCTCTCTTTGTTTTTTATTTTTTTTCTACTTTTGAAAAAATTAACAAAATACAGTACTATACAATAGTATGATTGTAAAGATAAATGAATATTTAAAAGTCATGCAATTAGACATACGATATGTTTTACTACTCGTGGATAAACTAAATTTTTTGTCAGAATAAGATTAATAACTATTAGAAAGGAAATAAAAGCAGTTAAACCAAAAGGATAACGCAATTAAAATGCAATAATACAAAACATGATTACTAAGATAATATTTTAATAATGAATTATCATTCTTTTCAGTTATGCCAAATTGTTCATTGAAAGTACATTTTATTACTAATCTACTAACAAATTAATAATCACGGTATGGTTGAATAAAATTGGGAAAATGAGCTATAAATTAGCAACGGTTATAACCGAATGCTTAATATTTGCACGCTTTTACATTTTATAATGCTCTAAATTTCAATAGATTTGAGGAATTCATGTTTTTTTTGGTTAAAAAAATTGTACTTTGCTAACACATCCTAATATCAATTTGAATATACTATTAAATTTTATTATTGAATTATTTACTAATGCTATTTTTATCTGCACCACAGACACACCACTAGACTAAAATAAAAAAATCCATAAACTAGTTTTTCACATTTTTGCTTAAAATATCTTTATTCACTTTTCTATGTAAATAATATATATATAGAAGTCTTTATTAAATGTGTTATATATATATATATATATATATATGAAGAATGAGCTATAGCTCAGAAAATAATGAGAAATCGTGCAAATTTATATCAAATATAGTTAAATTATGATATACTACATGACATTATAATAACAGTATTTTTCGCAAAGAAATTTCAAATTAATCGAAAAATAAAGAAAAGAAAGTGCATTCAAACCACGCATTTTTCATTATTCACTCGCTTATTATGAGCGTTCGCGCAATGCGGCAATAATTGAGTTCTCAAATGTAAATTACTTTTACTGATATTCATATTAAATCTGGAATAAACAAATAATCATTATAATATTGAATTAAACCCCATATAACATAAAATTATTTTATAAAGAAAGTTAATTCAATGCGCATTAGAAAACTCCAGTATTTTTTTCTCATGGTATTGTGCCTGCGAGAGATAAATTTCAAGAGTTTGTTAGCGAAAAACTGTGATCAAAGCCTTGAGGGCCTCATCGATAAACAACTAAAGAAAATCACGATTTAGCCATTAATGCAAGCAATAAGGGATGTGCCACTGCTGCCGATAGAGAGCACAGAGAGGTGGGGAGTGGTTAATGCTCACTACAGTTAACAAATATGTATTTATTAAATATGATTTAAATTATAATAGATTTGCACCAATTTATAAATAAACAGATTTAAAATAAAAAACTTTGTTGCGCGCAAATACAATAACCAATTTCGACGCGTAATTCTTTAAAGCTAAAAAATTATTTATAAAGAAAAATAAATTATCTCACAATCTCTCTCCGAAAATAATTAATACTCCGAATGCCTATGTCTTTAAGCATACAGAGAATAATTATTATATACACAAAACATTAAAGGTTATGGTGATGGCTATAATCTTTTTAGGATATACATCATGCTTACGCTGACAGCCAAGTGAGACATAATTACAATATTATTAACAAAACTTTAGTTTATTATTAGCTTTTATAGTCACAGCATAATTTGCAAATAAATGCAGCATTTCTTTGCAAAATTTTTCGTTAATGTGTTGAATAGTAAGCGCGTTAATTCATCAAAAAAAACAGACATTAATTTATAGGATATTATCAAAATTTAATTGATTATTATGGCTAAAACAATGTTTTCACGTTAAATAAATATTATTTTTTTAGAAAATCTCTTTAATTATAGTTAAAACAAACAATACGGTTATGCTGTATAAAAAATATATTAAAGATTATATTAAATATATGACACTCCATCGCGTTTAATGGTTTACACGCGTTCAATGCTTACAGTATGCGCAGAACCAATCAAAGATAACACGACGATTAAAATAGTGTGCATATTTTAATAAAACTATTTTTATTGAAGTTTCGAAAATACGTTTCGTTGAAAGATTAATTACATATTTTAGTTGTATATAATCAAAGAGTGTTTTTTATAAATACATCACTAATAATACGATATTATACAATTGACAACAACTAACTCCATTAACTGTTAGTTATAAATCGATTCTACATTTAATTTTTCAATGTTTACATATAAGGGTTTTTAATATGCACTGTTGAAATATTACTATTATAGTCTTCAACTGTTCGATTTCGTTGACAAAATAAATAAATGAAATAATAATAATAATATGCAATACAGATACGAGTTTATAATTTTTTTTATTAAGTTTATGGTAATATTTTTCAAAAGACAAATCTAAGTTCAAGTTACTTATTAAAATAAGATTTATTCTATGTGTGCAAACTTAGGTATACTGTACGTGGTTTAATGATAATCGTTATCATAAATCAATATTATATGTTTTGCAGCGAAACAAGTCTAAATAAGTTGAATAAAACTTTGGTAAAAGTTATAAATTAAAATAAGTTTAAATTCTATATTAAAATTCATAAAATGCCGTCGTATACTATAAAGATCTACAATATTTTTTATAAAACTAAAATATTTTTTTTTGCAAATTTAAAAAGAATGTGAAATGTTGTCATTATAAAAGTCTTATCAAAAGGTTGGAAGAAAATGCTCCTAAAGTTAAACCAACTCCTAAAAACGCTACGAGAATAAAACCAGCATTTTCTTTGTACTGATCCGATACTCTCATCGGTCCATTAATCATTGCGTTACCAAAAACGTAACCATTCGACAAACCAAGTAAAATAATAAATAATATATAATAAACTTCGCTATTAAAAATGACGGGCAAATGATATCGCGGATGAATGTTGCAAAGCATTATTAATGGAATTAAAATAAATCTCAGTGAAGCTAATGAAAGCAATAAATATCTACGATTTTGCGGAAGCGGTAGAAAGCGAGCAATTAATCGGCTCAGAAAGTCACTCAAATTGAATAATAAAAAGCAAACAATCGGCAGAAAATATTTTGAAGATATTAGAGCCATATTTTTGTTTTCGGGCTCTATTAGAACAGTGACGGGAGGAAACAGTGCTATCGTCACCCAAAACACCAGCAGTACTGACATTCCGTGCTGCCATATCTGTGATTCATTAAAACAATTTTAATTTTGATTTAATTAAAACCAGAATTAAATTCAATTAAAACGCAAGTGTTATTCCTTTTCAATTATTTAAATTCAAACGAAAAATTGTTTTGATTTTTTTCGAGAATATATTCAATTTAGTTTTGAAAATTGGCATAAAAATCAAAACAATAATTTGTGATTTAAATTTGTGAAAATCGAAACAACACTCGATATACAATGTAATATATCTTACATTTGCAACAATATAAGAAATATTAAATCTTGCGTAACCATCATTGATAGGACGCGTGTCTATTTGTTGTCGGCGGCTAAATCCAGCTCTTTCTTTGTAATATTTATAGTATTTCTAAAAATATTCACGTATAGAAATTTTCTTATTGAAATTCATAATAAATATTCATGTAATTAGAATAAAAATAAAAATTCAACGAACTAAGTTTAAAAACATAAAAGTTCAATTAAATTAGTATAAAATTTTCAATAAAGCAATTTCTTTGCAATATGATAATGTGAATTATAGTGTTTTAGTATATTTATGTGCAACACTTAAGTTAAGCTCTTTTTGAAGTTTAATAGCTTCTGATAAAATTATAGAAAATCTGGAAAAATTCACTTTTGATGCGATAAAATATGATAAAAAAGTAATTAAGCGCACAATAAACACCGGTATAATCTCGTATTATCTCGCATGTGATATAAATTGTATATGTAGTAAAAATTGGAAAAATCTATTTTTATTACATACTAGAAATAGAAATATGAAATTCTGAATTTTAAAATAAATTTTAAATTGTTCTGTTAAAATAGAGAAATCGGTATTTTCAGTTTTGAAAACGCGTTTGAGGTTGAATTAAAATAGAATGCATTCATTTTTTTAACAAGCGAGATATACCGGGTTTATAGGGTAGAAAAGTATTTTGAAATATATTCACTCACAGTTTTGTAAATTAAACAATACATCGCAAACGTAACAATTAATACAAAGTCAGCAAAGAGAAAATAAAGGAATGCGCTATCAGTTGCGTCCCACTGCCAAACTATTGTCAACAATTGGGTAAAAACAGCAAATATTCCAGCCATTCCCTGTCCGGTGACCATTGCGTGCATACACCGACTCGGAAATACGGACACCAGACCCGAAATACTGCCCTGAAGTAATGCAGCGAAAGTACTGATCGTCACCACGCAAAACATCGTCAGATAGAAAAATTTTAATTGATCTAAAAATTGATTTATAACGGAATAAAAAACATTTATAAATGAGTTGTTACTGGATTAGTATTGCAAATGTGTTTATTTACATGTGTCAGTATTCGTTTTGACAAAAACTGTTGTTATAATAAAGAATATTATTATTCCAGAGAAGGATAAAATATTTCTTATTTCTTCGCGTACTCTACAAAACAATATTAAAAGTAACAATAAATTTTGTGATATCAGAAATCAATTTTAAAGCAATAACTGAGATCAATATAAATAAATATGAATCAGCACTTAGATTGGCTACAAGTAAAAGTAAAATGCAAAAATTTTAACTAAATATTAAACTTTTAGATATTAAATAAGTAATGCTTAGATAATTCAAGTTTGTTAATAATAATAATAATAAATTGTAACAATAATGTGTTACTAAACAATCCTAATAAAAATTTCTAAATAAAACAAAATAAAATTTTAATAACTAAAATATTTGATTTTAACGTTATTAAAAAAATTATCTCTAGACCTATTACTTCAACAAACTTTGCAAAATAAATTTTCGATTAGATAATATTCGAATAGATAATAGCTATTTGATAAATAGATAAGAGTTAATTTTGAAGACATGTGTTCGTAAATATTTTAAACTATAGTTTTAAAGAACAGATTACAGTCGTTATGCAGATTAAACAAAATTGTTCTATAATGATGTCTAAAGTTCATTATCGTTACTTGTTAATTAAAGCAAATAAAAACAAAAAAGTCTCACTTATATCCATAAAAAGCATTTAACACGAGCACCACAAGTAAAGGGAAATTACTCGCAATCGTCAAATAACTATCGAAAAACTTTTGCAGTTCTGTTTTATCGGTGTTATCGACATTTGTTTGATTAACATCGCGAAACTTGTACATCCAATACTGCAGTTAAATCAATAAAAGTTAATTGATTAAGATATAAAGCGCTATAACATAACAAACGCAGTATTATTACATCCGTTGCTGTAATTAGAAAATTATATGGCAATAATTGCGCCAAACCGAGAATCGCGAATGTTATTTGTACGAAGTTATATCTATATTAATAAAATTGCGGTTAAAAACATGTGTTTTTATCAAACATATTAATTTAATATATTACCTGTCTTCGGGTTGAGTGACGGCAATGAGCGAGTCGTCACTGCTTTCGCTGCTAACAGTGTTGTCGAGTATGTCATCAGTTGATAGTGGAGTATATTCGTCATACTCGTTGTGGTCAGTCGATGACATCTTCAATCGCGCCACAAATGCTTCGCATGGATGTGTGGCGTTGAGTTGCAAATCACTATCATTTTATAGTTCACACGATGTTATTGTTAGTTCAATATCTTATATTAATTGATTATATGACTCAATATGTTTGATTCGCCACAACTTTCAGTAAACTACACTTGTATTAAAAAAAAGTGCGATTATTTAGTTATTGAACTCATAAATGATGTCCTAATAATCTACAACTGTACGCATAATCATATGACAATTATTTAATATTTAAACAATTTTCTATAAATAACTATTTGATAATTCAATCAATTTAATCACTATAAAAGTATTTATAAATGTAGCAATAAAAGTGGTAAAAAAATTTCGTTTAATTTCCTGAAATTCCTAAATTATTTTTTAACAAATCGTATTCAAATAAAAACATTAACGTAGGTATTGTTTAGGTGGCACGGAGTCCAATCATTCCGAGTATTATAAAATAAAAACTTATTAAAACAATATGCTTTATAGAGTTTGGGACACATGTGATAACAATGATTAGAAGAATGATAATGATATTGAACACCAAAATACAACAAAAAAACATAAAATAAATATATTTGTTTTGCTTAAAGATAAAATGGTAAAAGCTAACTTAAAAAAATCAAAAGAAAGTTATGATTAAAACTTTAAAAGTGAATTGAATTGTGAAATTGTATGCAATAGAAACCCGCCAATAATTTTCATTCATGAGTGATAAAAAATAAAATGAAAAAATTAAAACTTAATACCATTTAAAGAAAATTTTGTTTGTTATATCTAGGGATAGGATATCCGGTAATTACTTATTCCGATTGGTTAAAAACTTTCATGGATAATTGATTGGGGCTAAAAACAAGTTTTTAGCATTGTTTTTAATTTAGCGTATTTTACCGAATTCGGCATTTTATTGTTGAAAATTTGTCGTTAAAACCTTTGTTTTTGAGTCACCTGTTTTAAAAATTTTCACTTAAACTCTGTCACTACGAGTTTTGACTATTTCCTAAGAATTCATATCAAAAATTGTACCCAAATTGTATTGTCAAGATAAAGTAATATCATGAACAATAAATTTACCTAATATTTGCTGAATAAATATATTTTTTGTTACAATTTTACAACCAAATTAAACATTTTTTGTTACCGGAAAATATTATCCCTAGTGATGACAGTATATATTTTTATGGCATATGGAAATTTGTAATTATATGTTTGATATTGGTGTGTGTCTGTCTGGGTCTGTTCCCTCAGATCGAATAAAGTGATATAGTGAATAAAAAATGTAAGTTTAACTTTATTAAATTAAAACCTGAATATATTGAAATTTGCATGAATGGAAAAAAAGTAAGTATGAAAATAAATAAAAAACAAAAATAAAATAATATAAAATATAACGAGTTACCTTTATACTAATTGTTTGTAAAGTATACAACAGAAATATTAAATCAAACGTTTTTTGGAATGGAACAAATACATTTGAAGGCTTATCGTAAACCAGGTAATCGAACACCTGAATTATGTGAATTTTTTGCTGATATAATATAACAAATTCTTTCGGTGTGAGTGCTTAAGACTTCATGTGTAATGCGTACTCTATTACATTTTACAACTTAAGGTCGGTTTCTAAAGTATTAAAATATTTAGGTTTACATTTTAATTTAATTTAATTTTAATTTTACATTAAAGTAATGTATTGGATAGGTATTTCAGGCTTTTCCTATTATATTTTATGCCAATTTTTGAGATTTATTTCTGTTGTAATGCTGTAATAGAAAATTATTTATGGTTATGGTATTAAAATTTGAATTTCAAAGATTTTTTATTATAATATAAATTTAATTGTATATAATAATATGTATGGTATTTTTAAAATGTTCATTTCAATAAACGTAATGATTAACAATATTTGATTCAAATTTATTAACATTTATTGATAAAATATTTATATAAATGTTTTTATAATATATTTAGAGATTTTATTAAAAGATACTGTTTTGATTTGATTTCATTTTTAATTTCACTCAAAAATAATTTATAATGTTGTAATGCAGCTTTAAATATAACAAATTTCTTGGTTATTAAATGTATAAATTTTATTGCATGTGCTCGAGACTTATGAAATGACGTGAAACACAAACCACATCATTCAGTCACTCAATTGTATGGTTTTATGTTTTTATGAAAAGATAAAATATGCTAAACCATTTTATCCCTTTCTTGAATCAGTATTATATCGTAAGAATATTCTTTAGCTTTTCATGTAAGCGTACGGAAAGGGATATATTTTTGCCATATGAAAGAATATATTTTGACGTCTTTTTCACAGCTTTACCAAACGAACTGTTATATAAAAATAATAATTATTAACTAATGTAATATAACTTTATTTTAAAATATACTTTTCTTTTCTCGTGACTTACTTCGAAATTTATCTGTAAGCATCTGTTCTTTAAATAGTTAAATGCATTTCAGTGCCGTCATTAAAACACTATTGTTATATATAGTGTTAACATGTTAACCCGTCATTACAAAACTATTGTTATATATAGTGTTAATATGTTAACCCGTCATTACAACACTATTGTTATATATAGTGTTAACATGTTAACCCGTCATTACAACACTATTGTTATATATAGTGTTAACATGTTAACCTTTCAATGCAAAACTATTCTTGTATTGGGAGTTTGCCTTTAATATAAACAATTCTTTTAAGAAAAATTTTCATATAATCCTTAAATTTATTTCTACTTAAATGTCAAATTTAACTAAATCAGTAGACAAAAACCATAACAAAATTTTCTAATTAATAAATTTTAGTTCGTTTATATTGAAATTCTATCATTTATAATTTTAAAATATTTTCCTAGTAAAATCGTCCCGTGTTTTGTGTTTTTTAAATTGTAGGGATTTTTATCATTCGCATTGACGTTGTCGGGCCTGAATCGTTCATTATTTTTTTTAAAATTCTACTTTTTGGAGCAAGTTTAAAACTAGTATTTTTTAAAAAAAATTTTTTAAATGTAATCCATGATAAAAATAGTGATGAGTATAAATTTTTTACTATACAAGCAGAAGTCATCAAAAATTAAGCTCATTTACAAAGCTAAAAATTTCGGTCATCATCAGTTTCTACTTTTTCGAAAATCCGACTTTTTTGCTGTTAATTAAAACTTTCGAATTTATAAATTAGTGTACTTACTAACATTTTACAAGTAAAATTAACATAATTTTATTTTCGGAAATATACGAAATATTAGTCATTTAAAATTTATCCGAATTTTCCGAATTTTTTCCGAAATTAACATATTTATGTGAAAAGTTTGTATTTAATCAAATATTAGACATGCAGTCAGTCTGGCTGTCACCTATTTTGACATCATTTTCTATATAAAAGTGTTTATTCATTTCATTATATTTAAAATGAAGTCTGTTTATACGTATACCAGTGAAAATTGAAAATTATAAAATTGTTTAAAATTTGTAGTTAATTAGAAAATGCCTAAAGAAACAGTAAATTCCAAAATATTAGCTATTATTCGGCAAAATAACTAATATTTAGAATTAAGTGCTGGAAAATTGATGTGTAAAGTGTGTTCAACAAATAAGTTTTGTGAAAAACATGGAAAAGATTATGTTAACCAACATTTTCAATAAAAAACCAGAAATTATTTTTAAATTATTTTCCTCAAAACTTTATTGATAATGTTTTCAAAAATAATAAAAATAGTATGTTTAAAATAGAGATGAAAGATTTAGTCCGTCTAACCTTAGGCTTAGGCTGAAGGCTAGGCCTAAGCCTATAGTTTTTTGTAGGCTGTAGAGACTAAAATTTTGAAGAGCATCTTTTAGAGTTTATAATTGAACGTAAACATACATTTTCAGTTGTTTGTGAACCAAAATTTATTAAATTATTAAAATATCTTAATTTAAATATTGATACCATCAAGAATAACAATTCAGAACAAGTGTATGTTTAAACTTGAAGATTTAAAACCAAAATTTATGCAAATTATTCAAAATTCAAATTCAAAAATTTCGATTACTACAGATATTTGGACTTCAGATTATAAACATTTGCCATTTGTGGAATTAACTGCTAATTTTTTTGATAAAAAGTTTGTTTTACGTCATATATTATTCGAATTTTGTTACATTCCATTCCCCCATAACGGCACTCAAATTAAGACTAAAATTTTAGAATCACTTTTTGACTTTAATTTATCAGATAAAATATTATCTATTACAACTGATAATGCAAGTGCTAATATTTCAGGCATGAGAGAATTACAAAATGAATTATCGAATAAAGTTATAAGTGAAATTCATCAGAGATGTTTTGCGTATATATTAAACCTTGCAGCACAAAAAGATATTAAATATTTAAAAGATCTTCAAAAATTACGAGAACTGATAAGCTTTTTAAATTTCTCGCCAAAACAATTACAAGTTTTAGAAGAAACTGCAAATAATAACAATTTGAACTTTTTAAAACCAAAAAATGACGTATCAACTCGTTGGAACTCAACATTTGATATGATTGATAGGTATGTTATTAACATTCTAATTGGTTATTTAAATGGTAGCACATCTAAATTAATGTTAATTTCAACTACATTTATCGACCAAACAAACAATAAACAAGATGGGGAACATGGTTACAGGCGGCTTATTATTATGCCCAAAATTATAATAAAATTAAGTCTTTCATCATTAATTTTCCAAACTCTAGCAAAGCAATTACAAATACAAAACAGCTAATAAAAAGTAATAATTTAGAAAAACAACTCTTAAAATGTTAGATATAAAGTTTTTAACTGAAGCTAAAGTTAATGCATTTTGTGAAGAACAATAAAAAAATGCCCTCTATTGACATTACCTATGCACTCCAAATACTAGCATGCCTAGCAAGTCGGTAATGTCAGTAGAGGGCACTGTTTTAATTGTTCTTCACAAAATGTATTAACTTTATTAAAGATTTACGAACAGAAGGTTTGAAATTAGGTTTGAAATTATCTTCACAACTAGAAATTTTGGATACTGTGAAATAGAGATGGTAAATCTAAAATGGAGTAGAGTAAAATATTGAAAATGGAGTGGAGTTGGAGTAATTTTTAGAAATTTGAATGGAGTTCGAGTGGAACTGGTTATAAATAAGCTCATGGAATTGAATGGAACTTTAATTTTTATTTTCCACAAAATTTTGATTTTCTGCAAATGTTTTTATTAGCATTAATTCTTAATAAAAATGAGTAAAACGACTAAATAGTTAATGCTAAAAATTGAATATAGTTGGAGTGGAGCTGGAGTCACTTTTTAATTTTTTAGTGGAGTGGAGTTTGAGTCAGTTATAAATATTTTAGTGGAGTTGGATAGATTTCTTCGTGGAGTTGGGTGGAGTTAGAGTATATATATTTGATTATTACCATCTCTACTGTGAAATGTAAATTAAACGGAAAATCTTTAGAAAAATTAAAATAATCTCTTAAAAAGAACCCAGATTTAAAGAAATTTCAAAATGAAGAAAATGACTATAATTTTAAACTATATACAAAGTATGCACCACTAATCTCAGTTGACGTTGAAAGATCTTTTTCAAAATATAAGGACATTTTATCAGGTAAACGTCAAAATATGAATAAAACAATTGAACATTTAAATGTAATTTGTTTTAATTTCTTAACTCAATAAATATGTATATTCAAATTATAAATGTAATTAAATGTTTTTATTTTTCCGAAAAATCCGAAAATTTCCAAAATTTATGTTCGAAGTCTACTTTTTGTCCGAATTTCCGTCCGAAATTTGCCTGTTTTTGTTCTGAAAATGTCTGATTATCATTTCAGTTGGTTTGAAATTATATGGTCTTAAAAACTTATATTTAAAAAACAATTTTAAAAATCAGATTGAAATGTTTACATACGCAAAAATATGTGCAATCTTACTAAATATGTATGAATATGTAAATAAACGTTTGTTTTTTCAAATATTTTACTTCACTATAGACCATATTTATTTACCTAAAATGTTAGAGTCTAGACTAACATTCAACGAATGAGTTTGTTTATAATGACGAAATAGTATGACATCACATTAAATATTAGATCATATGTGTGTGATTTGTTAACCAAACACACGTGTACTCAACACTCATTCTGTTTGTCCGCACAAACTGATTGCCGAAACGCTTTCACTTTTCAGTTTAATACGTTATTGTATTGATAGCAATATGTGTGATAACAGTAATTACTTAGAATATCGAAACGCATTAATATTAGCGCCAATGGTTAGAATATCGACGCTTCCAATGAGATTATTAGCGTTGAAATATGGCGCAGATATTGTGTACACCGAAGAAATTATTGATTACAAGTTAATTCGATGCAAACGACGCGTGAATCACGTGTTGTCGACCGTCGAGTTCGTCGATGACGACGGCATTGTTGTGTTCAAAACGTGCGCTCAAGAAACGGATAAACTGGTTCTTCAATTGGGAACAAGTGATCCAAATCGAGCGATAATCGCCGCTAAATTAGTGGAAGAAGATGTCGCTGCCATTGATATAAACATGGGATGTCCAAAACAATTCTCGATGAAAGGAGGAATGGGTGCCAATCTATTAACACAACCGGAAAAGATTAGCGCAATATTAACCAATTTAGTGAAAAATATCCGAAAACCGATTACATGTAAAATACGAGTTTTGCCAAATATGGAAGATTCGGTGAAACTCGCAAAACTGATTGAATCGACTGGAGTTCGTGCGCTCGCTGTTCACGGAAGAACTAAGGAAGAACGACCGCAACACCCAAATCGAAATGATGTGATCGCAGAGATTTCCAAATCAATAAATATCTGCACCATAGCTAACG
Source organism: Steganacarus magnus (assembly GCA_034698365.1). Lineage (NCBI taxonomy): Eukaryota > Metazoa > Arthropoda > Arachnida > Sarcoptiformes > Steganacaridae > Steganacarus > Steganacarus magnus. The sequence continues at coordinate 15,100 of JAQIVF010000671.1, forward strand.
GTGGTTCGTCTCATATAACTAAATACGAACACATCCAACTGTTTGCCCAAAAAACTTTCTGTTCTTCGGTTATGATCGCCAGAGCGGCCATAAGGAACTGTTCTATTTTTAATAAGCAAAGTGTTTTGCTACCAATCGATGATGTAATTAAAGATTATCTCAAATTTGCCATTGATTTCGATAATAATGTGATGAATACTAAATATTGTATTCAACAAATGTTGGGTTCATTGCAAGAGACAGTAAGAGGTAAGGCATTGCTCGCAGCGCAACACATCAACACTATTTGCCAATTATGGCAAATGAGTGACTATTATTACGAGAAACAACGGTGTATTTATGAGCGAACTAAACAAAAATTAGATGATATCAGTGATATAAACAATTGTTTTGTGAAGCGAAGAAAAATTATTAGCGAAAAACAGGATAGAATTGAAATGCCATTTATTTTTGTGCGCTCGTTATTTGGCGAAAATGATTTGCCGAAATCGATTCTATTACTATGGACTCACAACAAGAATATAAAAATACCTCAGTATCGAACCACACAAATTGAGAAACATTTTCATACTGTTTGTACTGTTGACGAAAAATCGTACTCAAGTTCTTATTTAGAAAAAAGTAAAAAACATTCCGAACAATTGGCTGCTCTCGTCGCTATTTATTCATTAAAATTATTTGATAATTTCGATATTATTAAACAATGTCTGATCGATGAAACGTATTGTGTGAAAGTTTTATCTAACGATCGCACATTTTTTATCAAGACTTCATAATACTTAACTGATACGCAATTAGAAGTCAAAAAAGTATTTTGGTTTATTTAATTAAAAAAATTTTCAGGTTTTTCAATGTGCTTAAAATTATTGAGATTCAGTTTTTAAAATTCCATAACAATTTATATTACATAGCAAATTACGTTGAGATCAATTTTCTATTTGTTATTTATAAAAAAACACAGTATTACAGTATAATGCCGTTTTATCTGACTGTAACTTGATATAAATTAGAAATGTAATAAAAATTGGTTTTTGCTTTTTTAATTTTTAAGGGTCAAATCCAGTTTAATAAAACGGGATTATACTGTAAAAAGTATTCTATTTAGCATTAAAGACATAGACAGGCAATTCTTATTTTAAATAATTTAAAGTATAATTAAAACGTTAGATTTAAATGGTTGAATCCGGTTCTGGAAGCTTGTATTGACCATTAGCGTACACTAACTTTTGTTCGCGAACTTTTAAATCAAGAAAATGTCTCAAATCGTGTAGAGTTAATTCATTATTAGTTGCTTGCATGGCAAACATTTGTAACATAGTATGTATTCTTTCTAATGGCAGTGATGTCAAATTATTAAGCATATTAGTAACAAACGACCAGTAAATAGTGAGCTTTTCTTCGCGCTCGTCATGTCCTGATCCGTTAGTTTTATCAGTTCCCAAGTCATCGTCGAAATCGTCTTCAATATTCATAATTGTTTCATTAGTATTGGCAGCGTGTGATGACACTATTTTGTCGTCTTCGACCAACACAAACGTGTCAGTAGTTGTCTCTTTAAGAATACCTTTATTCTGCCACAAAGCTATACGCCTTCGCAAAATAGATGGCGGAATCGACATCACTTCACTTAACTCCGTCACTGTCCATGTCTGTCTGTCTTGAAAATGCCAAATAATGGTGGCCTGTATTGGTGGCACAGAATAGCTTAACTTTTGGCCATCAAAATCGAGCTCGAGTTGCACTAAACCCAAGTGTGACATCCAATTAAGAGTTCGCGATCCTTTTATTGTTTCAAACGCTTTAGTAAATATATCCGTACCTTCCGTGACATCCGGAGGTAATTTTAGTGAACTCACATCCTCTATAGAAGGCAAACCTAATTTTTCGGGCCAAAACTGAGCAGAAAGTATTAAAGAATTGACGGAAAACTTATCAAACTTGTATGCTTCGATTTCTCCGGCATTAATGCGTTGATTAATACGTTTGGAAGCGGACACGTCTTTTAGCATTACCTCGCAAGCGTGCAAATCTGATTCACCAAACCTGAGAGTCAATAACTCTAGATTTCGTCTCTCGAGTTCGAGATTACACTCGAAATTAGTGAGAAGTCGTTGCGCGAGTAAACGCTGATATTCTTCCACAAACAGATCTTTACTCTCATAAATGTTAACTAAAATGCTAACAATATCGGAAGAGCGCAAAGACTTAGGGGTACCGACGTCTTGCGACGCGTCAATCGGGTCGGGTTGCCATTGTTGCCAATTTTCCGCTATATTCTCGTCATCGCTATTATAATTAGCTTCATCGCCAGTTTGCACATTTCCCTTAACAAATTCTGGTGTCAACTCAGACGACGCGTCATCCGTTAATGCGGTAATAATACACCGAACCGTATCATCTCTTACTTTAAGATATTTCCTTACGGGTTCGCACACCAATTGCAATATAACACCAGTCGGATCGAGAACGCGAAGCGCTTTGATCGCTGATATATATGCGGCAAGAATGTCACTCGTACTCACTCCTGGATGTAATAAACGAGTTTCTAATGATTCTTTTAACGTTTTGATTAATTTTGGCCTAAAATTAGCGCATTTTTCCAGGCATTCGCGTAAATCAATAAGCGATGGTTCAGATTCTGGAAATTCGATTATAATATCAAACATTTGCTCCATTCGACAATTAGCGTACGTCTCGTATAGAAAATGAGTTAATCTTTCCTCTAAATTCGACATGTTATTGTCAACAGACGATCCTTCATATACGAAACGAATCCAACCGATAACTGTGTTGTCGATCCAACTTTTTAAATTGCAAATACAAGAAACCTCGAAATTTCCTAAAATAAATTGAGAAAATTTTTATTAAAATTTCCAAATTCATGCTGCATTTATCGGATTTCATGTTATTTTAAATCAATTTTTCGGAGTAATATTATTGATATTTAACAGCAAAATTCGATTTTCAATTGTGTATGATTGTTAAAGCCGTAATGTATATAATAGAAGTGATACATACCTTTACAACTTTCGTAAATATGTTTTTCAATACAGGAATGCATAATAGAAGTGATAGCGTCGCCCACAAGCACTTCAAGTAACCCTAAATCACTTAATTGTCGATTAAAATGCAAAAACGAGTCATTAATCGATTGACAGAAGCATTGATTTGATTGTGGTGTGAATGAGAACTGACACGCTTTGCATTTGCCTTCAACTTCGAGCATATCGTCGTCACTAGAATCGTTAATTTGTTCGCCAATCGCTTTCGACTTTTCGAACCGTTTCACACTGAACGCTAACGAATAAGTGTCCAACAGATACTGATTGAAACAAATTGGAATTTTGGCCGTAAGTATTGCGCGCAACAAGTTTTTCATTTTAGTAGAGTAATAGACATACGCGTCAATATTATCACTGAAACATAAACTAATTAATGGATTATTAGTCCATTTAATGGCTGACACGTGTAACGCATTCAGCGAACTAAACAATAAATTATGCGAACATTTCGAACTGTTATCAGCAAAATGATGCGATGATTGTGATATTAATGGTTTAAATGATGACCAAAACTGTGGCACCAAATCGTTTGTCACGTAATTTCGATACATTTCGTAATACCATTCGATTAATATCGACAAAAACGAATTCTTGTCTAACACTGTTAAACAGTTCTTCACTTGTATGGTATTTACCGCATTATTTGATGATATTTTCTGTAATTTTAATTATTAAATATTAGCAAACAGTGCGCTAATTATAAAAAAAACTTACCGTTAAAGTAATCATTGATTGTGTGACGAAATTCCACGAATCATTAACTGAACACATTTTAAATGAATACAATAATTATAATAACTAATACAGTATATGTGAGACCATAAACTGACTTTAACTCATTTCACACACTGCTAAAAGAGTCTATGCATGCACTACAGTAACAGTTAGAGTATTTTAACCAAACGTATAACACTGGCTCTGCATGTAAGACCATATCTTGTTTATTCATAAAGTTTTTATTGTTGGGCAAAGGTTTAACCAATTATCTGCCATCGAGTATTTAAATAAAGCAATATAGGTTTAATTAAGTGAAATTTAAATCCAATACATGAAATTTTCAGTATACGGCGTATGAGTATAACGCAGTAAAGAACAGGTTTATAGATGGCAAAGTCCGAGTCTTTCAGGTCTTTGCCTAAGACTCGGACCGGACTCGGACTTCTATTCTAGAGTTCA
>JAQIVF010000672.1:0-19332 GCA_034698365.1 Steganacarus magnus
GCTAAATATTTCTTAAGCGTAAATGAGGTGCGCTTTCCTTTCATTAACATCAACAGTGCCAGTATATTAGTGGTGAAAGCAAATACAGCGGTCATTGAGTATAATGTGATGACCAATGATTGAAATGGTTCGTCGAGTGCTTCCAGTTTATGAATACTTGTTATATTTGTGTGCTCACTTATATTTGAAATAATTTCTTGATTCAGTAAATAATCCATTTTTATCATAAAACTACATTAAGTTTTACAGATTTATCTTTACGAAACTTTTATTTGCTGAGCCAAAACAATAAGCGTTTACTCAGACAAGTACATAATACCGTAATTTCAATTTACTGAATAAGTATGTGTGACACAGTACTGTATACTCCGCTTTACAATGTTTCTCAACTGTAATTTATATTTGATATGCTAGACATTTATTAGCACGCAATAAATTGCTTCTTTACATCTTAACACTAAGCACTGTACAGCAATGTGAAGTGGCGTTTACAGTGACAGAGCGCTAAGGTGTTGCTTAGCAACTGATTAATCTCTGAATAACTTTTATTTGCCAATAGAAAACAATAAGCGTTTACTAAGTAAGATATGCAATACTGTAATATCAATTTAGAGAATAAATTGTTACTCAGTTGTGAAACTGTGGCAAAATTCAAATCCACTTTAGATTAAAGATGAGAATTTAGGCTGATCCTAAAACTTTGCGAGAGTCTCTAGACTGACAGACATGTTGATGTCATAGACTTTAGGCTTAAGCTGATAAAAAACGGTAGGCTTAGTCTTAGGTTCAGACTATGAGTCAAAATCTTAGGCCGCCTATTTAGGCTCTGTAAAAATTTAAATGCTGAATATAATTGAAATAAATTTTAAAAACAAAGATTCATTAAACGATTTAAAGATAAATACAACTTAAATGTATAAATTACTGTAATTAATGAAATTACTGTAACATGAGATTTTTTAATTTTAATTAATTAAATTTTTATTTCACACATATTTTTGTATAAAGTGAACAGTCGAGAGGTTAGGCGGCATATTATAAACATAAGTCTTTAAAAAAAGAAACATGTATTCACTTTTAACTTTAATTCATTATTAAAGTATCAACACTGCCATAATAATAATTCAAAAGTAAGAATTAAATTTTTTAAAGTTATTTGAATTGGCAGTTTCGGATCATTTATAATAATGACCGAATTAAATATATTTGTTATACATAAGTCTGTTAAGCCTAAGCCTAAAATCTCTCAAGTCATAGGCTTAGGCTCGAGCCTACAGTCTATGAAAAATCTAGGCTTAGTCTCAGCTCATAGCCTAAGCCTAAGGTTAGGCGGACTAAAATGCTCACCTCTACTTTAGATTTATTATAGATCAACGAATAATTCAATTTTTAGTTAAACTGATGTTTAAAAGATGGAATTGATTCACTTTTAAACGAAATTATAGTGTATTAGCAATTATTACATAATAGTGCATTACATTAAAGCCGATATTATTAGTGTGACCAACTGTTACCAACCATTGGTTATACCCAGGAATCGGATTTTTAGGGTCAAATTTTTAAATATTAGGGAAGGGTAATAGGGCCAAAGAAAAGTTATAAATTAGGGTCATTATTAGGGTCAAATTATAAAATTATACATTACTAACTATATCATGTTGGATTTGGGACCAATAAAAATTTTATAACAATTTATCACTTGTTCCAAATATATTTCTCATCTTAAGCCTGCGGAAACGTCCCTTAAAAAACTCATAGAAATTTAAATGCAAATTTTGGATGTTATTTATGTTTAAATTTAATGAAAGTCATAAATTTCAAATATTTACGTAATGTTAAGCTGCAGTTTAAATTATAAAGGTAACAATTTTTGAGCAATAAATTCTAATATTTTACTATAAATGTAATAAATAGGGCCACTTAGAGCGAAATATGTAAATTAGGGTATATTAGGTCTGCTGAGCTTAATTAGGGGAAATTAGGGTTGACCCTAAAAATCCGATTACTGGTTATATCTTGAGATTAATTTGTATTTTTCCAATTTATTTCACCTGAAATCATAGCAGCAGGCATGAAGTTATGAAACCTGCCCTTCATCGGCTTTTATGATTCAAAACAGCGTAACAAAGTTTTCAAAGCCTCAGCATAAAAGCCGTCAAATTACAGTTGTTCTCGAGTTTTTTCTATTTTGTGACTTATAGCATAGTTCTGCTATGCCTGCAATTGTTATAATAAAATGATTGAAACTTCGAGATGGCACACATTCCTGTAGATTCAAGGTTAAACTCGTAGAGTTGGTCACACTAGATAACGTAGTTTTATTAATTCATTGATTACTTCGAGGTAACATTGATTAATAAAGTTTTACCGTACTTTCAGAAAATTCGTTGAATTAATCACAATACGAAACAGCACTAGTATTTTCTTAAATCGAGTTTGAATGTACGCATAACTTATTTAAAAAGTTTGTTTGCGAACGCAATTTCTAAAAAAATAACAACTGCTATATATATATATATATATATATTAAACTGATGTGTATTGTGTACACAAATTCATTTAATAATAGGAGTTAAGTAAAATGAAAATCTATTGCATTGAAAACATGTACATAAAAGCAATGACACTAACAGACTATAAATAGCGTGAAAAATAGACTCAAATAAGATTCAGAGAAAGCAAACATAGATATTGTATAAAGTATTTGTTTTCTTTCTATTGAATTGTGAGTCTCTTTATATGCTTTCCTCAAAACTAGTACTTTTTTTAAAATTATTTATAATTGCTATGATTTTTTTAATCAGATAAGATTTAGTTTGTTTGAGGACAAAACAGGTTAGTATTTCAACACTTTCTAAGTGTTTGAAATGAATTCAAAGTTTATTAAATTTAATTTTATTATCCCAGTAATTTGTTAATCGCCATTATTCTTACTCTTCAAAAATTATTTAATTATTTTTATAGTTACATTTTACGTACATTTTTGTGATTCGAATGGAACATATAGGTCATGAAAAACATTCAGAACCATTCCAGTGATAATAGTATTATTATTGAAATAAAAGCCCTTAAACTATTTTTTCTGTGTTGGCTAAGGATTGACTTACTAATCGAAATACTAAACTTAAGCCGTAACACGTGTCACCATCACATGATTTGTTATCGTCAGCACATATGCATGGATACAGTAATTCACTTGAGGGACACTTTCCACATATAGAACAGATTAGTAATTATTGGATTATAATGAACGCGTAAAAGTAAATTACTATATCTCCAATGTTTTCATACAGTAAGCATTAATTAAATCAAAATAAATAATTCACATTAATTTTTTTATCTGACTTCGATAAAATCAAGGCATGTACTGTATATGGATTTGAGTTTGTCCGTCCGTAAGCGTGTGTAGACACTTTGATACTAGGCTTTTTATCAAAAAAAAATGGGTCTTTTACCAACCTTCTATAACAATCAAGAAGATAGGAGGGTTTTTAGCGAAAAATTCAATTTAAAAGTAAAACGAGATGTTAAAGGGGAAAACACTATTCAAAAAACGAATATAAAAACGGATTGTGCCGATCTTGAAAACGGAATATGCCATTCATTCTGGAAAACGGGAATACTTTTATTAACGGGTTCTAACGTTATAATGTGTTGAATATTGTATAAAAAATAAATGCTATTTTTTAGTGCTATTTTAATAATTTTTTTAAGCAATTTATAGCAATGCTAATTCGATATTTAATTCTTGCAATGTTTTTGAGTCTCTTGTATTAAATAGTTAAAGCGGCGGAACTAAAACCCTATCGTTCAATACTAACTGTTTTTAAGCAATAAATAAAAGGGTGAGCAAAACACATGATTTAAAACTGCACGTTTCTCAAATGTATAGTATGATTATGATGATGATGCTAAACATTTATTAGCACACAATAAATTGCATCTTTACATCATAACACTATGCACTGTACAGCAGTGTGAAGTGGCGTTTACAGTGACGGAGAAACAGTGACAGTGAAGGTGTGTTGCTTAGAGACTGATTAATCTCTGAAATAATTTATTTGCGAATAGAAAACAATAAGTGTTTAACTAAGACACGCAATACTGTAATATCAATATAGTGAATAAGTTGTGACTCAATTGTGAAACAATGGCAAAATTCAATTAAATCCACTTTTGATTCATTATCGATCAACGTTTAATTCATTTTTTCGTTAAACTGATGTTTAAAAGATGTTATTGATTCGCATTTAAACGAAATTATAGTGCATTCGCAATTATTACATAATAGCGCATTATTACATTAGAGCCCATATTATTAGTGTGACCAACTGTTACCAACCAACAACAAGGAGATTAATTTTACATTTTTCCCCTTTATTTCACATGAAATCATAGCAGCAGGCATGACGTTATGAAGCCTGCCCTGTTGTCGGCTTTTATGAGCCACTAATTAAAATAGCGTAACAAAGTTTGCAAAGCCTCAGCATAAAAGCCGTCAAATTACAGTTGTTCTCGAGTTTTTTCTATTATGTGACTTATAGCCTATCATGCAATTGTTATAATAAAGTTTAAAATGATTGAAACTTCGAGATGGCACACATTCCTGTAAATTCAAGGTTAAACACGAATATATACTTATTTTGATGTTTGTTTTCCAAACGCATTTTATATAAAATAAAATATATATTAAATTACATTTTAACTGTAACATTGCAATTTTGTTGACAACAAACTAATGATATTTTTATTAATACTTCGTTAAGAGAAAAATTAGATTTAAAAAAAATTATTAGCTTTAAATATTTTTTAAAAAATTTATATAAGATGTTATATTTGATCTTATTTAGAAAATTTTATATGCAAAGTATGTTAATGGTTTGGTTTTGTTCTGATTGGTTCGCAGTATAGAATTTGCGGTTTGGGTTGGTTTAGTTAAAATTTTTAAATAATGGTTTGGATTGGTTTGGTTTGCAAAAAATCAAACCATGAACACCTTTAATATATATATGTATATATAGGTCACGAAAAACATTCAGAACCATTCCAGTGATAATAATATTATTGAAATAAAAGCCCTTAAACTGTTTTACTGTGTTGATTAATAATTGGCTTACAAATCGAAATACTAATCTTAAGTCGTAATACGTGTCACCACCACATGATATGTTATCGTCAGCACATATGCATGGATACAATACTTCACTTGAGGGACATTTTCCATATATAGAACAGATTAGTAATTGTTGTTGGATTATAATGAATGCGTAAATAAATATATCTCTTATGTTTACATATAGTAAGCATTAATTAAAATCAAAATAAATAATTCACATGATTTTATAAATTGACTTCTAATAAATTTCAAGCTAATTCACTGCATTTCATGTTAGTTAAAGTCACTACTACTCTATATTTTTATATAACATGTAAATTTCAGTTAAAACTTAAGCAATGATTTATTGTAAGAATAAAACGTAACTTTTTATTTAATATATGATTAATTGGTTTACATCTTGATTATGTATGATAAATGTACTCCGTTTTGAACTATACGGCGTAGCAGTCACTGTACAATTAAATATTTAGAGATACGCTGTCCAGCAGTTTGTGAGCAAACGAAAAGAGATAGATATTAAATATTAAATAAATTTTTTTTGATAAAGATCGTGGAATATCGGGTAAAATTGTTAAAACATTTATCTTTAATAACGCTATCAGTTTAGTTAATTCTGAAATGAAGAAAAAGTAAAATATGAACAATACTAAACAATTTGTTTAACTTAACAAATCAGTAACATTGCATTTAAACATTTAAAAACTCTCTATAAAACAACTAAAGAGGACCAGTACTACAGTTATTTGTTCGAGAGCCTTCTTTCCCCAGTAAACTATGGTCAATCTCGTTATGTTTTATTAAGGTGTATGTAAAGGAAGGATTAATATTTTAGGTCAGTATAATCGATAACCTATTTTGGGGATTAGTGGTTAAAAATCTTAAAACTAGGATGAGTAACATCTGTGTGTAACACCTATTTAATACTATTGGACAGTTATGAATAATTTCGAAGCGCTTCTTTCAAAATATTGTAATTTTGTAATTTAATGCCCTCTATGTTCAATTTTTAAAATTAAATTCTAAGTTTAGCGCTGAAATAAAGAGGAGTGAAAGTAGAAAACAAAGTTTTATCACTGCTCGCTGGCATTCTATCTCAACCTTAATAAAACAGAACTAGATTGACCTCAGTTTACTGGGGAAAGAAGGCTCTCATGAAAAATAACTGTAGATTAGTGCAAGTCTACTATCTTTATATCTTAGAGAGAGAGAGAGAGACAACACACTTATAGTGAGACCTCAATAACCTTAGATAAATAAGAAATAAATAATTAATTTTCTATAAATGTAAAATATTTTCAAATTTGAGAAAGTGATGAACTTTGCAATTGTTTTTTGTTTGACTCTCAATAGATGGAAGTATAAGAGAAAAGTTTGTAAATACAAAATAAAGTGTAAACAAAACGTTTTGTGTTAACAGGTAACAAATCAAAACAATAAAATAACTGTAATATTATTATTATTAACTTCGCGTTAAATATTACTTAATTTTAATTCTATAAATAAGATTATTGCGCTCAATAAATATTAGAGTTAAATTAATTAAATATTTATTGTTTTATTGTCGATGTGTTATATCATAAATAATAATTAATACATTATCTATTATAATCTCTAATCTACGTATAAAATGGATGATATAAATAATTGTCCGCGTATTAAACAGTTGGCGGGCCATTTTAAGTCATCGATTAAATTTATTTCTATTTTTGGTGGCGAGTCAATGATAATTGTGACAAATGATAATAATGTGTTCGCTTTCGGTGATAAAAAAAACAATTATCTCTGTTTGGGTTATTAAAATGTGATCAGCAAACCAACCAGAATTGAAGTTTTGTTATAAACAAGTAATTGATATAAAAGATTATAGACAACCAATCATGCTTATTTGGATTAACATTTACATCAGATTTTTTTAATTGCATATACTATTTGTTTGCCAGTACTGGAAGATAGTTTAAACACTGGCCAATCAATTGTTTGTTGAACCTTTATTAAAAAAATTTAAAAATAAATAATATTTATTCAGTACTGGTAAAAACTACTTTTGATTGTTGTTCTGATTCTTCTGTAGCAACAGTCGCGCTCTCACGATTAGCCTCTTTACGGAAATTTTCTCTACACACTAATATATATCCTCGAACCCGTCCTTTAATTCTGGTAAACTTGAATTGTAAAAAAATATTATTTTTAAATGAGCAATAAAAAATGCAATAATTAATATAATAGAAACTTTTAACAGTAAAAATAAAACTGTGTTTTGTTTTTAATTTTGTTTTATCCTTTACTGTTAAAAGTTTCTATATTAATTATTGCATTTTTCAATTAGTTGCTACTGAATAAATAGTCGTTGTAATAGTAAACTTTTGTTTACCACAAACCAGTACTGAAATATTAAACTTTTGTTGACAAAAATATTTTTCAGACATTTTATACGTAGAAATAAATGAAACATTAAGCCAGTACTGAAATATAATATTAACATTTATTTTCTTTAATAAATTTCAAATATTCATAATTTAATTGATACACTGCATTCTCTCTATCTTTAGTGGCACTTCTTCCTTTGCTTATTATCTTAATATTTAAATCGTACACTCTAAATAAATATTCTATATTATTAAGAGATCTATACAGAAACCCTGATTCAAATTATTTTGCAAATAATCGAATAATTCCTGAAACATCAGATTTGAGACGTTTGAGATTATTATAATAATATTTTAAACGATCCGACAACTCTTAAGGTGTGAGGGATTTCTTTCTTTTCGCCACGAATATTTACATATTTTTTTCACACAAGTATCTTATAATATTCAGCGGATCCTATTTAAAAAATTAATTCATTAATAGATTATATGCCAGTACTGGAAAATTAAATTAATAAAAAAACATGATTGACAACACATCCTTAACCACTGACAGACAATTGCAAACACACGTAAAGTGTTATATCCTAAATAATAGTTAATACATTATCTATATAATAATGAATGATATAAATAATTGTCCGCTGATTAAACAATTGGCGGTCGATTTTAGGTCATCGATTAAATTTGTTTATAATTTTGGTGGCGAGGCAATGATAATTGTGACAAATGATAATGTGTTCGTTTTCGGTGATAATATAAATAATAATTATCTCTGTTTGGGTGATTCAAATGCGATTAACAAACCAACCAGAATTGAAAAGTTTTGTCTCAAACAAATAATTGATATAAGATTCGTTTTATTCAATGTTTGCAGTCACAAAAATCGGAACAATTTACTTGTGGGGTTCGAATTATTGCGGACAGATTGGGAATGGTACGTATAATGATTGTCTTAAATCAGTTATTATTACATAACTAATTGATAAAACACTGGTTGACGTAAAATTCAGTGAAAAGCATTGGTTTGTGTTAACATTGAATGGAGATGTATTTAAATGGGGATGGAGTGTGAGTGGTGTGCAAAACACGACACCCATTAAAGTTAGAAGTAGCTTAGAGTTACACACAATCACTGCAATAAGTTGTGGTAAATATAATTCTTTAGCGCTCACTGATAATGGAGATGTTTATAGTTGGGGAAACAATGATTTTTGACAGTGTGGTACTAGTAGTTATGACGTGAAACTCATTCCTATTAGAATTTAAATGAGTTATATTAAAATTGTGAAAACTGCGTGCCGAAGAGAAAGCAATAATGTCAGAGATTTTAGCTCAAGCTTATGACACATTAAGTGAAATAGAAAATTTAATATATCTGTCAAGCTGATATATTAAATTTTCTTTTTAAGCGAGAGACTAACATAATTACTGCGGGTTTGAATAGGGTTAGGAACACTGCAGTTTTTTTTCTCACCCAATAAGTGAATTGCTGATATAATTAGTCTGACATTACGTGGAGATGACACGCTCTCTAATCTTGTGTGCTGCAAAAATTTCTCTCGAAAATATTTATTATTAGAAAAAATTTGAGAAGTAAGAATGCAATAAATATATTATTTAATGAATTAATTCACATTAATAAAGAATTCTTAGCAATCATAATACAGTGAGAAACCAATCAAACAAATTGTGATTAGAAAAATTAAAACGCGTTCGAATAATATTTGCGATTAAAATAGTGTAATAAACAATGGGTAAAAATGATGTTTGAATTATTTTTGATCGTGTTTATCATGTTATTCATTATTTTCATTCTGCTTGACGACTATTTCTGGTGAAACAGTCAGGAGGTTAAAACATTGAAGAATACTATAAGAGTAAGCCATTATTAAATACTATTTTTATATCTTTATTTCTGAGTTTTTGCAATTTTTTTTGTTTTGAAAACTAAATATTATAGTAAATTTGTTTGGTTATAAGGATTAAGGGATGTAATATTATATACAAATAAAACTGGTATATACAATATTTTTGAAGCGCGTCTAGAAGTTTCTAAAGTTGCAAGCGGTGAATTGGATAAGTCTAACAGAGCAATAACAGGTAAGACATTAATGCGTAATAATTTTTAAGCATGTTATTATTAAGCAAACTAGGTTTAAAGAGTCAGTAGCATAAAAGTCTGTTTGATATTACGTAATAATTTCTGTTAAGCGTTACAATTAAAAGCATAGTGCAGTATATTTTACGATTTATAATTATATTAACAATTTTATTTAAAAAGTAATTAGTAATTTAAGGCGTATTACGCAATACATCTAAAGCTCGCATCTTTGTTACAAAAATTTGTAAATAATAAAAAAATGAATCAATTATTTTCCCCATTATTATCCCATTGATTCCTGATCTGGTCAAAATAGCAATTTTATGATGAATGCAATTATTTAATTAGATAACTTTACCGCAGAAATTGGCGATATTTTGGCGAACTAACCAACATAATTTTATGATCGAAATAGAGGTAAATATAATTTTATTTGCTAGGATAACTTTTGAGATTTAGTTTTAGCATTTATATAGGATGTGTTTAATATAGTTTTAAAATTTAAGAATATTTTACTAATCATAATTTTCCTGTGAATCATTTATAAAGTAGTTAACCTCAACTAAACCCAAATGAATAAAACATTAATTAATTAAAGTTTTGTATCATAATAATCTATGATCTCATGATAATTTAACAAATAATTGATTTAAATTTTCGGTCTTTTGTGTGCGACTTCCATTAAATTATAGATATTTTTTGCAGTTATATGTGGACACAAATTGAATGTGAAAAAATAAAATTGTTAACAGTTAACGATTACAAATACCAGTGTAAGTGATCTTCGCGTTACTCTTACTTTTGATATTAATTCCACGCAAAAGTTTCTGTTTCGCTATATTGTTGATTGTCTTGTCTGACAAACACCGAATGGTGGTTACTTCAATCACCGATAATTGTGGCCAATATAAATCAGAGAAAAATGTATCGTCATTATCAGTAAACCATTAATTTCTTGAAGTATCGGAACATATTTTATCGCCATTTTTTTGCATCAAACAAGTCTTTTAAATCAATCTGAAACATGTATAACGCAATTAAATTCGGGCAATAGTCTATTTGTGAGCGGTAAAAATCATGTTTGTCGAACTTAGAAATAACTGTAAGTCATTTCAATTGTTTGCCACATTTATCGCCGAAATACTTGAAAACATTTTCGCTTTCGTCTTCGAACTCAATTGATGTCAAATGAGGGTAATTATCAGCGATAATTCGAAATACTTTAAACTAAACTTTTGTGTTAACATGTGACAAATCAAAACATTACGTTAACTTATTATTATTATTATTATTAATATTTATTTATATTTATATTTACATAGTAATATTAACATTTTAAAATTTGTAATGTTATTGTGTTTATAGATTTTAAATTTTAATTAAAAAATTTATTAATAGACCAGTACAGGATAAAACGCTTATTAATAAATGAAAAATAGAAATAATATTGCAAATAAATAATGATTAAAATAAAAAAGGCATAATAATAAGCATATAATTGTGCATAATCATTAAAATATTATTTTATAAAAATAATTAAGTACTTAAAAAGAATAAAATTGAATAATTAATCGTCTTTTTTTAGTAAACTCAGTTGAAAACTTCAATTCAACGACATAATATTCAACTTTGTGCTTATATGAATACTTTATGCGAGTTTTTTTATCAATGTTTCTGAAGGCGAGTCCTTCTTCTTAATGCAAATACTCTTGAACACCTTATATTAATTAAACATTTAAATTAATTAAGCCTGTACTGATCCATTATAATTAAATGAATTCACTTTATATGCTTATTATTTTATTTATATGCTTGTATGACATCAATTCTATACGAGGTCCATATTTGAAAAAAAGCTTATAGCCAATTTCTCCAGTACATCTGGCATCACTTTTAGTATTATGACCAGGGTGTATGCGTTATTTTTTATTGAACTCCTGAATGAATTTATCCAAATATGAGTACACAATGTCTCTAACTTTAGGTGTTATAAAATGTCCACCTTTAATGCCTATTGAAATATCTTAATTAATTTTGACCAGTACTGGTATATTATTAGTACAACCTTTATGGAATTGATCTAGGGGACAAAGATTTATGTATCCACGTGGTCTACAGTAAGGATTCATCATTTTATGAATTAAGTTTGCGTCGATTCCAAGCGATGTTAAATCTTTTAAACCACCATGGGTAAAGACAAAATGAACATTTGGATTTTGTAAAATCACCAACATTCCGTCACGCAATGTGTCGATATCAACACCATTTTCAACTTGTTGATCTGAAATGCTGACACCATTTAAAAAATTTTGTGCTCTAAATTGCGGTAATTATAAAAACTGCATACTTTAGCTAAAATAAAAAAGAATGTTATTTTTCCAGTACTACTATATACTCACAATCCATTGAACTTCTCCATCAAATTATACACTCAGGCAAACACATGCACTCGATATATTTTAGATCCTTTCTTTCCTTGACATTTTTCGATATAAATTGAATAGTATCTGCAATTCCATATAAATATTTCTCTTTTGACCTTAGGATTACTTACCCACAAAAACGTAGTGTAAATACCTATAATCTAAATTTATTTATTATTTTTATCCAGTTCTTGCTTCTCTTTACCTCTAGCTTTTATAGCTGCCTCTTAAGCATCATAAACAGCATGCTTTGGATCATCTCCGACTCGTTTACGATTTACATCGTCTTTTTTCAATACGAATTCATTATCAATTGGTTTAATAATGGGTTTCTTGTTAGGCGCAGGCTTGTTTTTATATCCAATTCCCAAAGAAGTAGAGCAATTTTTACACAAGATATGTATGGTCTGGAAATAAACAAAAATTATCTAAACTTTGCAGTTCTTTGATTTTCTATTAATAAAAATTAAATTATTATTATTATTATCAAGTACTGGTAAAAATTAAAAAAACTTACTTCGTTGGAAGTATTGTTTTTGAATTACAAATTTTGAAATTTTAGAAATAAATGAAACATTAATCCAGTACTGGAATATAATATTAACATTTATTTTCTTTAATAAATTTCAAATATTCATAATTTAATTGATACACTGCATTCTCTCTAGCTTTAGTGGCACTTCTTCCTTTGCCTATTATCTTAATATTTAAATCGTACACTCTAATTAAATATTCTTTATTATTAAGAGGTCTATAGAGAAACCCTGATTCAAATCTTTGCAAATAAATGAATAATTCCTAAAATATCATTTTGTAACGTTTGAGGTTATGATTATAATAATTTAAAAGATCCGACAACTCTAAGTGTGATAGGGATTTCTTTCTTTTCGCCACGAATATTTACATATTTTTTATCACACGAGTACCTTATAATTTTTAGCGGATCCTATTTAAAAAATTAATTCATTAATAGATTATATGCCAGTGCTGGGAAATTAAATTAATAATAAAACATGATTGACAACACATCCTTAACCACTGACAGACAATTGCAAACACACTTAAAATGTTAAATCATAAATTATAGTGAATATATTATCTATTGATGGCAACTTATATGCAATTAATTTCTGAGCAAAGGACCTTGCCAAAGGTTTAAAAAGAAAGTGATCTCGTTTTCGAAGTCAAAAAAGTTAATACTGAACGCCGCGCAAGAATACGTCAATTCTTCGGATTTTGTACATGATAACAATATCTTATTGGCCAAAGAATGTTTTAAACTTATCGACGAAACTGAGCAGCGAAGGAATGTCGCGATCGTCGAAGAACTTGATTTCATTGAAGCGTTGCATTTAATACGATTATATTTAAATATTTTAATTTTAATTTTATCTTTAATTCAATTAATTTTTTTTTAATTATTTAACTAATACTGGCTTATATTTTTAGGATCCATTGAATTTTAAGCGATATTCTTGCGGTAACAAATTCGTTAGAGTTCTTGGAAATAAGATACAACTGCCTATTACTCCTGAAGAACTATCTGACTTTTTAAAAAAATACGATTTCGAGAAGAGAAGACGCAAAACTGATGTTTTACATTTGTTGCATTTTTTCGCAGATAGATTTAAATCACGCTTTAAATACCAGCGCATAAATAATAAAGAAATACTAATTAGAATTTATGATTTGAATATCAAGTAATAGGGAAAGGAGCTTCATATAACAAAGCTAAAGAGAACGCTGCATACTTATTAAATTATAAGTTTTTAATTTTTATAAATGAAAATAAATGCTATTTGTATTCCAGTACTGGCCTAATGTTTCATTTATTTTAATCTACATATATAATGTCTAGACAAGTATATTATTTCTCTAAATTGATGTCTGGATTTCTATTATGAAAACAAAAGAGTTAATTTTCTCTAGTCTCATGATTTTAATAAAGCCAGTACTGGTTATGGTAAACAAAAATATACTGTTTCATCGTGTTTCAAATTTGCTATTTTTATTCAAATTAAATCTTTAACATTTTTCATTTATGTTTTATGTTTTTAAGTTTTATTTTTAATCCTTTGAGTTTCGTTAATAATAATAATTACATTTTACTTGCTCTTTTACTTAGAATAATTTTACCGGAATGCGAGGACGCGGTAGAGGATACATTCTGTCGTACAGAGCTAAGATGCGTCAGGAGGCTGTATAAGCTAACCGGGTAAGCGTAACTGTTGCAACAGAACCACCATAAAAACATTCAAAAGTATTCTTTACCAGAACTGGCGTAATAAGATTAATATGAAATACTTCATAATATAATTACAATTTTTTTAAGGATGAACCAACAATATGAACTCGTAAACCAATAGTATATGGCGCTGATTCAACTGATAATCCTAGCGTCAGGCCAATAGTTAGAGCTGCGCCACAAGCAACATCATCTAATGTAATGTTTCACATCTCTACCAGTACTGGATTAATTGCTTAAATTTTTTTATAATAGGAAACATTTGACTGGCCTCATGTTGAACCATCAACAACTTCCAAACCAATACGATGTTTATCTGACGATTATGACGATGATGATGATTTCGATAATCAAATTGGATATGTGTGGACAACACATCCGGTAGAAAAAAAGAAAGATTACCCTATTGTTCAATTGAATGAGCGTTAAACCAAAGATAATACCACCAAAGAAAACAAAACAGCCTGCATTGTCCGAACATCATTCTCTATTGAACAGAACTGAATTCGCCATTCAAAAGTTTGATTTCGGTAGTCTTTAAAGCCAGTACATGTATATCATTAATTTTATTAATTTATTTAAAATTATTCAGATTTTAGAGGTCCGAGGCCCAATAAATTCCGAGTAATCGCTCAAAATTTGAATTTTCAGATCTCTTATGACAATATACCTAACAACTTATATAATATGCACTTTGATCGGCGATAAAGAGAATCCCAGATATGCTATGGACCAGTACATCGCAATTGAGAAAATAGCTCGTGTACATTGTGAAGTTTGTTTAAGTCAAGATCACGATCACACAACTTGCCAGAACTGCTCCATATGTCTTAGCAATAAAAACAACTACCGAAGTTGTCCTTATAGTCAACGACGACCTCCTCCAATTGAAAAACCTGAAACCAGTACTGGCCCTACATCTGCAATCGATCGTGTATTTGTTGATATGAAACATAACCAATATAAAGAATTTGTACCGAAGAACTGGCCTCTTTCCACTTTAAACGCGAAAGAAGCAATTTTAACAAATTTAGGCACCGATTACTACTCCTGGTGGAAAACAGACGCTCCCAGAATAAGATACAAGTTTCCAGTGAAATATTATTCGATTGATTTGGAAAGTTGTCAAGGATTAATCGGAACGAAAAAGAATCCACACGCTTGTGTGTGCATACTTGGTTTCGTTCCTCAAGACAATGTTGGATGGATTGTAATATTATAGTATTAAGAAATGTTGACTTTGCTAAAACTTTCAATTTATTAACCTTTTTGTCAATATTATCACATTTAAGTAAACTTTCAAAAATATCCAACATTTTAACTGCAAATGTGTTCGCAACAGAATCTGGTAGTTTATGTATTTCTTTCAAAGACAACAATGTCAATACAAATTCATGCGTCAAAGAATTTTCACAAATTTGCTCCTCTAATTCAATGCCAGTACTGGAAGATACAACCGAATTAAGCTTTGCAGTTTTGCGTTCATAATGATATCTGTAATAATGTCCCAATAAAGCGTTTGGTGCTTTCATAGTCCGATAACATTTTTAACAGTTTACTTTATCGTTGACATCAAAATCATCTTCTTTACAATGATCTAAATATTCACTAAACGTTGAATAGTTTTTTTACAATTAAAACAAATAATTTCCATATTTGATGATTAGATTACATTAATTAATTTTAATAATTAACTTGTATTTCCAGTACTGGTGACGTAATCATCCAATATATTTAGAAGGATAGTATTCGAAGGTAGTTTATTATTCGAAAAAAATATTGTACAATTCGAAAATTTAAATTTTCGAATAAAACCGTTTAAATTCACATGTAGCTGTAATGCTGCGCAATCGCAAACCAGTACTGGGTTTGGCGCTAAAATATCGGTAAAGTGAAGAAAAAATTGACGAAGTGATTGAGTTTCTAACTAATTTGCAATGTGAAAAATATATTGATATCTTCAAAGGTAATTGCTATTACAAATCTCTAATTTATTTAATAATTTATTTCAGAAAACTGTGTCGACAAAGATTTCATTTAAAAGTTGACAGAAAGTGATATTAATGCAATGGTTAACGCGATTGGCGATCGTCGAAAAATAATCAATTCACTTGAACACTATCGCGAATTAGGAAATATTAATTTCCTCAAATAGATTTAGTAGATAATGCTTAATAAGTAGTGTTAACTATAAATGAAGAGAATTCCTCAATTCATTCTAACGCTTTTCAGGCCAGTACAGGAAGTCAAAATTAATTGATAACAACACAATCAATACATTTGACTACAACTAATTTGCACACTTTTGGGCAAAACTTAAACAAACTTCGTCCAAATCATAAAGCTTTCGGGCAATTGAAACCATTTACTTCAGGTATAGTTATCACAGCCAGTACTGGTATAATAAATATCAAAATTTTTCTAAAGATTATGAGTTGCCAGTCTTTAAGGAGAAAACTCAAAATTTGATTGATAGCTCTCCTATATTAAATGAGAAAATAAAGAATAAAGTGGCATCTGCTTTGTATAAACAATTGTCTTCGATTTATAAGTGAGTATTTAAATATATGCTATTGGACCAGTACTGGACAATGTATTTCAGGTCAAAAGCGCCGATAACTGATTTGCATTTAGTTTGTTATGAATTCAAGAAAAAGTATAAACATTTTAGAGATAATTCACACAATGGTTGTGTAAGTCTATATAAAAACTAAAATAAATTAACAGTAATATTCTGTTTATTTTTAGGAAGAGCTAAAAAATGTATACTAAATAAGTATAAGTACGCTGATTTACTCGATTCTAGTCTTAAGACCAATAATAAAATAAAAGGTGATCCCGTCGATAAAAGTCAACAAACATTTCAAATATTAACACAGTCTAAGTCAAAGATGTCAAAAATAAGTAGCACATGCCCACCGAAAATTTTGCCAACAACTGTAACCAATAATAAAAACTTATTGACTGAGTTTAATCAACTGCGCACACGTGGATGAGTATGTATTCCAGTACTGGTATAGCACTGCACTCTATATTCTATATTTTCAGTTTATAGATGAATTACATGCGCAATTGTTTAAGAAATACAAAAACTATTACAATGTTAACAAAAACTATGATCGCAAATTTAATGCTGGAGGTTCTACTCTTTACAACAGAATGTCAATTTCAAAAGATTTTAAGGGCTCTTTGTCTCACAAGTTTAACGTTAAAAACCTTATTAAAGGTTTTAATTTAATTGTACCAGTACTGGACTATTAAATGTACTTTTCATTCATAGCTGCGGTAAGGACATGATTCGCTATAATTAGTCTCTCAGAATGGTTTGGCATAGATATTGTTTGGCAGAAAAACATGTATGATTATGAAACTTCAATTAAGTTTGCGTTTGTGCCAATTAATTGGCTGGATTATGTGGACCAGCGAGACAATGACTAAAATGGTATCGATGAAATTAAAGGAATTGTTTATATCGACAGATGTCCATATGCTGAAACAACCTTAATTGATGGTCTATTTTATATTTTTGTCATTTTTTGCATTTAATATACAATACCCTGAAAGTCGAATTGAGATTTTTCTTTGAATTGAACGATTAATTATGGACTGGGAGACAATTGATGCAAAAGACTTGCCAGATATAGTCAAAGAACTATCCCATTTGCTTTACTATAAGATTACCAGTACTGGATGAACAATACGAAAGAAAGACCAGTATTGGAATCTTTTAACATTTTATAATTCAACTTTTAAGCATTGTAACTAACAAATTTTAGTATTCTGTAAATCAAATTCAAGTATTTTATACATCAAATTTCTACATTCTAAACTTATAATTTAAGCATTTTGTATTAATTTATTAATGTTTTATACATCAATTTTAAGCATTTTGTAATTCAAGTTACAGTATTTCATTTATCAAATAAAAAATTTTAAAAGAAAAATATAGTGTTATATTATTCTAAAACAAGAATTTTATTTTGTAAAACGTCATTTTCGATTTGAATACTATAATTCAAATCTTTTATTTGTATAATTCTTCAACCAGTACTGGACAGTTCATTTATACTTTAAAAAGGTAAAAATGGGTAGAATTCTATAGTTCCGTGAAGTGTAAAAAATTTCGAACTCTAGATTAGATATTTTTAACAGTGTGGCAGTGATGGAACTCACACATAACATAACATAGCGAACAGAACATGACATAAAATGACAAAAATAATTTTTTTTAAATTTACTGTATTACGTCGCGTTTCAATACGAAGATTGGCGCGAAACCCGATCCATATTGTGTGTTCAGTACTGGTCTGTTGTCCACATTGTTGTTGTTGCTGTTATGCGTTGGTGCCTAAAAGTTTTTAAAAAATATTAAATTATACCATTTTTCAGTAATTAAGTGGTTATATTTGCTCAAACTCCGATTTAAGTGTCTTATTGGTGATTTAAATAATCTAATTAATAAAATAATTTAAAATTTAATAAAACTGTTATAAGTTGTTGTCAAACAAAAGCAGTTAAGAAAGTCGACGCCCTTTAAACGGAATTAGGAAGTCTAGAATTCTAAAATAGCTCTGACTTCTAGACTATTAAATATTACATTATAAGATAGCACCAATACTGTAAAATAAAATATAAAATGTAAAAAGTAAAATAAAAAATACTAATTTAAAATTAATCAAAATATCATTTTAAAATGTATTTACATTCTATATTTTTTTATTTTTAACAGTGTATAAGTGATTTTCTTTCGAATATAGAAAATAATATTGAAATATATGCCGAAAAAAAGGTTTGAATGGTTTACCACTTTATGTGTCATTGTTTTTTGGTAAACGATTGCATTCACTTCACAGTCATTTGTCTAGTTATTGGTCGCGAAGACTATTACGTGAAAAAATCAAGTGAAGTATGCCGTCATTAATGCGTACGCATTGTGCGATATATTTCATCGAAATGAGTTATATTTTAACGAAATTAACAAAAATTTTAACACAATAGTCGAGAATTATTTAAAACAATCAGCAATCGATGAAAATTTATTGACAATTGATTATATATTAAAGAGTGGTTACAGT
>JAQIVF010000673.1:0-19289 GCA_034698365.1 Steganacarus magnus
TTAAAGTTAAATTTTTTGCAGCGGTTAAGGTTAAGAGTTAAAGAAAATCCTTAACTTTTAACCGATGCTCATCACTAGTTTAAGTCTTATGGTCGAACCCGAACCTGGATCCGGACTCACAATGAGTTAACTCGAACTCTGACAATGGAAACAAAGACTTTGACCCGGATCTTGACTTAAAAGACTCAGTCTAGGGGTTAACTTTATGCAATCTATACTCATAGCTCATTAATTACTATAACCCTTAAAATTTAACAAAAATTAAGAAAATTTCTTAAATAACAGAAGTTTTAATCATATCGATGAATTAACTAGAATTATATAATTTTTAACTCGTTAAAATTGTATTGTATTTAATACATACATACAGAAATAAAAGTATGAGTTGAAAATTTATTTTAACTTTGTTTTTAAATAAAAATGGTTAGAAATTTAAAACACTTATTTAATATTATTGTATTTATGGTTTCTTTGTTGTTTGAACACATAATTATTAATTTTTTCTATCAAATTGTCTTGAAAAGCCAATGTTAATAGATTCGGGGTAATAATAAAAATTTTAAATCAAATAAATTTTAGCTCAAATTATTTTTTAGAAATTTTCGAGTTAAATGCTAAAGAGTTAATGATTTCAAATTAACAAAAGTGAAATTCATGTTAAATTAATATTCTAAAATATTTAATGGTATAATTGTAAAACAAAGATTTATATATACTGTATAACAAATAGATTATGGAAGCCTAGCCGCTTGGATGTGACATAGGGTTTTGTGTCAAATAAAAAAAAATTAAACCCAAAAAATTTATTTTTATAAAAAGAATAATTTGATATTAAAATGCAAAATTTATCATCAAATTTGGGCTATAATTCCTTCGATGTCCAGTTTTATTTTATATAAATTTAGTTTAAAAAGGCTTCTGACTGAAAAATAGTCATAATTTTGGGCTTCAAAATGATTAATATTTAGTTTTTTTCCAAGTATTATTTAATGCATGTTTTGATTTTATTATCTAGTGTTTATTAATAAAAATTTCAATATTTTAAATTAACACCTTTAAAGAATTTTTTATTTAAATATAATCAATTTTTTTGAGAGAACCCTATTTTTCACTAAAATTAAAAAATTTAGTCAATAAAATTTTAAGATTGTCTATTTGAATAGACGTAAAATATTGTATTTTCTGGTACTTCCGTATACTATAAAATTATAAAATAAGATTCTTAGAAGCAAAATCTTTTAAAAAACGGTTAGTAAAAAAATTATAAATAAGTTTATTTAATTTTGTAGTCGAAATTATATTAAATAATTATGCATAAAATAAAATACTTGAGGCTTCACTGTAAGCGTTATTTTGAATCCTTTATTAAGCATTGTTTTTTCGTTTAATAAAGAGCAACAATGGGAAACCACTTTCTAGCACTTACTGGGATTTGGTTTGTATTATTGCATTTATTAATGGAGTGCCCAATCGATGAATCAATATCTATATAAGACAATAGAATGATACGCATAACGCTGCATATAGGGGTGGGTTATAGAAAGTAAGATACTTTATTAAGTTGCACGCAAGCAATCATGCAGTACTTAGTGTTGCAAATGCATAACTCGTTACATAACAGAGTTGTGGTAATTGCAATGTATTTTAATTGTCATGCAAAATGAAACACGAAACTGTTTTTAACTTTTCTTCAAACTCTAGCTCTTAACTCTCATTCTCTCTATATTCTATATTCTAACGGTACGCTTACATGCTTATACTGCATTGTCTCTTATTCTGTTAAATAAAGCTCTTTTCTATTTTCCGTAACCTTTAGTTGATTTGGTTGTCTTTAAAGTTTTCCCGCTCACTCTCTCACGCATTCTCTCTCTCCCTCTCTCTCTCTCAACTTTTATATTTTAGATGATGATGAGTATTCAGGCATGAACAAGGGTTCGAGCTTTTGCGTGAGATGTACAGTTGCCATAGCGATAAAGGATTGATTAGTAATTAACCGTAGAATTAATTATTGTCTGACGTGACACTACAACCAAATGCATATAAGCTTCCATTGCTTTAGGCTTTACTTTGCTTTACGAGTTAGTTTATGCATTGCTTGCGAACGCGCTTTCATACGAAGTATTACTTTACTGTAGACTTAAAGGACTCTTTGCTATGAAATGTCTCAGCACTTCTATACAGTGATTGTCGCTCTCTTTACAGCTACTCTTTGGGCTCGTATGCCAAGTCACGGCAAACTGCTATATACTATTCTCTTATAACTAACTAAACACTGAAAGATTTATGAGTCGTAATTTACCATTACTTTACTATTGCCTTAATATTGCCTTTTGTGGTTTTTAACAATAAGAGATGCAGTTCGTCAGTTGGCTCTTCTTCAACTAATACCATATAACACTCTTATACAGTATTGTATGCTATTTATGTTGTTTGCGCTTATTTGCTCAAACTTGTCACCAAACCGTGTCTTTTATTATTTCTTCAGGCACTACCAGGCACTTTCACTTTCAATTTTGCTATTTAAGCCATTAATCTTATAATTATTAAAAAATAAATATAAAATATGTTTATTTAATGTCAATAGAAAAAATTAATTTAAACGCATTTCTTCATTCAAGTAATCAAATTTTCCACTTTTAACTGAAATCTATTCCCTTCTGCTGTCATCATTAACTCATTAGATCTTTTATTCCTTCATTTATTCACGTGACCCCAGCGGATCTCTCTCTCTCTCTCTCTCTCTCTCTCTCTCTCTCTCTCTCTCATCACAGCTCATCAGATGATTTGGTTTTTTTTATCAAACATAAATTGATTTGTTGAACTTTTTTAGTCTGTTTTAAATGGAGTATGTATACAATATACTGTAAATACGGTACTTTAGGGACTCTCACACATCTCTCACATTTTTTATACCATTTTATTACATCATTATGCAAATTGGTTGCGGTGCTTCCCAGTCACTTATATGAACATAGTTCACTCTAATATATAAGGTTAGATGTATAAAAAACAGTTCTAAAAGGCTTAATGCAAGCATGCATGTAATATTGTTGGCACAATCAGCCACAAAAAGGTATTAATGTACGCTTAACTAGATTCGCGAGTCAGTTAAGTTAGAAATAAGTTAACATTAAGTAAAGAGAAGCGCTTCGTTACACTTTGTAGACATAAGTAATTTAAGCTTTGAGGCAGACTTCTTATGTGTCAGATTAACAGATGAGTAGAGGCTTTTCTTTAAGAGTCGCTTAAGCTTTCATCATATTTCGCTCAAAGCGAAATCATTTATTAAACCAAATGAAAATAACTATAAACTTATTGTTATG
The DNA here is from genome assembly GCA_034698365.1 of Steganacarus magnus. Classification (NCBI taxonomy): domain Eukaryota; kingdom Metazoa; phylum Arthropoda; class Arachnida; order Sarcoptiformes; family Steganacaridae; genus Steganacarus; species Steganacarus magnus. The sequence goes on from JAQIVF010000673.1 coordinate 3,324, forward strand.
TAATAAGATATAAGTGTTTCATTTCTCTATTTTGCTCGCATTTCTCAAAGGAGAATATACATTAAGCCTTTAATACCTTAACAGTACGAAACATAGCCTGAGGTATAATTTGTGGATGTCATCAACTTAATGTATTCTCCGATATAATTTATTGAACACTGAGACATATTAGCATTAGATATACATATGTTCTCAAATGAAGTACAAAAGCAATTTGCACACAACAATATATTTTAGATATGCACTTATTGCTGCCAAAAGCTTTACTGTCCGCAAATTTTTCTTGCATTTAGTAATTAGTAAAGCATAAGGATTGCTCTTTTCTATTTACCCGAGAGGCAGAGAAAAGCCTGTCAAGATGTAGATGAAGGCGAATGGAAGCTAAACTTTTCTACATTATATTCTGTATGGCTTAGTATTTCGTATTAAGGAAGCAAAGCCTACGGTCTCTTGTAAACAGTAATTATCATAGGCTATGCAAAAATTTTGTGCAAATTACATTTGCCTTTACTTTGCAAATTTATGCAACTTTCAGGGTATGTTATTTGGTCTCATTCCTATGTCGAAGATTCATTAAAGCGAGAGTTGCGTTCATTCAGTTCAGTTCAGTTGAGTCGAGTCTGTTGTTTTTAAAAATATTGTTAAGCAAAGAGTTGAGCGCTAATGTAAGACTACCAACAAAATGCATCTCTTATTGATATTAGTGTTTATTATATTTGAACGACGCTTTAAAGCTTAAGTTGCATTTATAATAAAAGTAAAACTTGCTTTCGAGCATTCCTTGATGATAGGATTCCGTTAGATATCAAACCACATTTCATAGTAGAAAATCGCTAACATTCCTTCCGGTGTGTTAGTCACACATTATAGTCAAAGTTTTCCACTTAAGTTAGTTTCGCAATACCATCATCAACTGCAATGGTATTGATTAAAAAGTAGTAAAACCAAATTCAATAATAAAGTTAAGGAAGTCATAGTCATTTTCCAATTTGATTGTGTTGCAAACACAAACTATTTTAACAATTGAGCTATGAGTTCGAGTTTGGAGCTGTACTGTGTGATATAACAGTTGTATGTACAATACTGTAACTGTATTCCACATAAATTATAATCGAGTTTCATAGCGATGCTTACATTTTTTCGAACACTGTCTTTTCATAATAGAGTTTACTAACTTTTGCACACACAGACTATAGTAACAAATATGTAAACTATGTAACATCACATTTTCCAAAATCTTCAGTAAGTTTTTCTATCAAAACTGTAAAAGTCTCTTATTATTCTCTCTCTGATGACAATGACGAAGTTTTTTGCTTTTGGCCAAAACTTGATAACTCGTACCGTTAGCCAAATAAATCGGTCAACAATACGTACTTTTAGAAAAATAAATTCTATTGTGATAAAAGTGTGGCCAGATTTTGAATCATATAATATTACGCAGTGGGAGATTGGCAAACAAATCAAAAAATCAACGTTACCTTACTTGTTGAATGTTATTACAAATGCAAAAACAGCGTTACAGAGAAATAAAAAGCATTTATGCATAATATTGAGAAAAGAGGAGAGAAAGAGAGAGTATATGTTTGAGAGCAACTCATTCTCGGCTTTTGTAAGTCGATGTTGCGAAAAAAGCAAAAAAGGCTTCAGCCTCAGCTGCATATGAGAACAATAAAAAAGAGCCAAATGGGTCGAAAATATATTTATGCAGTTTTCTCAAAAACAGGATTCAGACACATTATTGACACGTGCCACTGTAATAAAGTACAATCGTAGGTACAGTAAGCAATATTATTGCGCCCTTTCACTCTCTCTACACTCACTTTGCTCCAATTTCGCAACTCTGATGCCCGCATAGCCATTGCAATGGTGTGGTACAGCGAAATGGCATCCAAGCGAATAGAGCACAATTCAGTGCATAATCTAATTCGCAAAGGAGTATCAGCTGCACTACACTTTCGATGTTCTAATAAACAGGACGAAAAGAAAGGGCAAAATAGCTGGAAAGTAGTACACAGAGTAAAAACAACTTTTGTCCGTTTACAGACCAGACAGTACACCACACCGTTATCGTGCATTGCATTTCAGTATTGCCATCGCACGCATGATAAAATGCCAAACACTGACCTCACGTCACTGGGCTGTACATTACTGTAGTTGATTGTACTCTACCGTACTGTACCGTATTTGTCACCCGTTCTGTGATGGTGAGCTATCTTTAAAGTGGTCTGTGAAACGGCAGGTGAGCTATAAGATTGGACTGTAAACAAACTATTGCCACATTTATCATTGAAATTGGTATGAATAGATAGAGAGACAGCCACCACAACATCCCTTGCTTTCCGATCCCATTAGTTTTTAATTCTTTGGCCCTTAAAGACATATCAACAAATGGTTTACTATACCTTAGTTGACCACTTCATCTGTCAAACAATTCATTGATGGCGGCATTGCTCAGCTGGTCATTGTCGCTAACCTCATTACAAGCGTGAAGAATTGTACAATTTTGAAGGTCAGTGGGCCAAAGACCTATTAAGACGATCTCAATGGCTATTCTATAGTATGGCTACACTCTATAGTATAGATTTATGGTCAATGCACTAATCAAATGAGCAGCACAATCAACTCTAACCTTAGCCAAAACGAACCAAAAGGGTTCAATGAATTGACAATCTGTTACAATGTGGTGTGTTGTAAGTGTAAATTGTGGTCAACTGTTAACCACTACTAACTAACACCATCATGAACTTACTTAACGCATAAATCTTATCCTACAATAAAAGATCTGATATTTTATTTGGATTTTAAATTTATTGCGTTTACATTTTATGACAAATATTGACAAAAAAAACGATTACAAACACATTGAATTATTTTGAATAATAAATGGTTGCACGCATTTCACCTTTTAATGAGGTTCGTGTTTAGCATAAATTCTTACAATTTTGATTCGCGTATTATTTTTACTTAACGCTTAAAATCAATCAATAAATGAAAACAAAAAACGGAAACTTGAAGTTTAAGCACAAAGCCTTTGATGAATTTGCGTGTTTTGAAATAGTTTGTATTGAAACGAGATATAAACTTATATTAAACTCGTAACTATTTTACGATAAAAAAGCGGCACACAGTGCAGTACTGTACAGAACAATATAGCAGAGTATCGTAGAGAATAGCAGAGTATCGTAGAGAATAGCAGAGTTGTGCACACAGCGCACATTAAATCATTATTAATAATGCAATTATTATGATTGTGACCCAATCTGGTTAGTGAGGCTTATGTATGCAACGCGTTTAGGTATAGATGATGGTCTTAATAGCTCAATCAATAAATATCTCTTATCAAATAGTTTGTCATCTCTAGCAAAGCAAATGATATACTCTCATGCATGCGTGCGCGAATTGAATTTCGCATTAACTTACAAAGTTAGCCCATTTTTCTATTGATTGTCAACGTTACTTAACGGACTTTCTCCTAAGGAGTAGTACAGTACTACCATATACCAGTACTGTACTGTATATCAATTTATTTATTTCTATACTATAATAGCATGTAAGCATTTTCCAGAGAGAGAATGTTAGATCACATTAAAATTGCCATTAGCTTTGTATACGAAAATCAAATAATCTTGAATATAGAGCATTGCAAAGCGCGCGCAACGATAACTTGTCGTTTATTTAATTTTCTAATAAGTTTGATGCAAACTTTAAGCTTATATTAGAAATATATCTAACGGAACATACAATTTGTTGCAATTGACTACCGTTACAGTTAAAGTTACTTTACGTTTACTGTAATGAGTTCTACTCTTAAAATCTTTATTGTTTGTTTTACTAATGGAAAAGTCGTTAGACGAGCAAAAGGACATTTTCAAGGAAAATAATAGTCATTATTGCATACGCTTTGCTGCTATAATATGCTTATATATGTTTGTTTCACTTCATATTAGTTTTCTTCGACAATCATATCAGCGCTAATATTGCATTTCATGCGAACTTTAAGTGTTTAACTATCTATTGTATATTTTTCTTTTTTTCAAAAACTGAATGTGTTATTAAATTTATTAGTCTCCTCAACATTATTTACAGAAATATGATCGTATCTAACATTTAGATGTAGAAAACACGTACACTTTTAACGAACAATTTATATTATGGTTTATTTTTCTTATTTTTCTGCAAATCATATATCTCTTAAAAGTTGGTATAAATTATTACTTGTTTTAGTTTACAGTATACTGTAACAGTGTTCGAGCATAGTTTATGTCTCAACTTGTTCTGTAGTTGAGGTTGTAAGGTCTGCAATACAGTACTGTACTAGTAATTGATGTACAAAAAACTTTTCCATCACTTTTAAACGCGCTTTAAACATCTAATAAACCATTTTGAAATCCAAGGACAAAAACTTTGTGTGTGTGTTTTGCCTCAAAGTTATAAACTATAACTAAATAAAAAAGTTTAAATAAATGTCTGTGAATTGTAATGTCACTCTAGATTCGTGAGTGCAATGCGTAAACACAGGTGCAGTTTTATTTAATGTATCATAGATTGTTATATACTTCACTACATTTTATTTCAAGCAAAATGATCATCATTTATGGAGAAAAGTCATAAGAAATAGAGAACAACATATGCAATAACTGCTGTTTAAACATCTTGTTTTGTACTTTTGTCATTAAAAATATCAATAATGGAGAAGCTTTGAGAAGTACAGAAATGAATAATAATAATAATAATAATACTGAAATAATAATGAAATAATAATAGCACTAGAAAATAGGAAAAATGAAGAGAAGCCAGCGATGCATACAACACTACAGAATAGTGTATAATAAGACTGATAAAATGATTGTGCCATTTCTTATATACAAATAGAGTAACTAATACTTTACTACTGTATTATAATAGTATGAAGTAATGATGAATAATAAATTGATTGTACCAGTCTCTGCATGTTTCCTATTGTCTGGTGATTAGAAATGAACGTTTTATTCATTCACACACTTTTTTGAGACAGAAGCACCATTTTTTTTTGATAATTTTGTTGTTTTCTGGAGAAAGTGGTAGACAGTGTTGAGAGTGAACGTAACAAAATTCATTTTCATTATTTTCATTGTGGTCCGTCTGTTGAGTGTATGTTATAGTTTGTTACCCCATAGCCTATGATTGCGTTCACCGTTATTTGAATTTTGGGAGAAAGTTGTTTGAGTTCCATGACCTTAAAGCGATGCAGCACCGCTACAACCATAGAACGATAGAACGTAGTATACTGTACTACGTTATACTGTACTGCCTCTCAGCGTTTCTCTCACTCTCTCTCACTCTCATTGCTGATAACTTTTATTCTGTCTAATAATAATGAGTGCCGTTTTTAAGTCGGCAAAACTTTTTCTCAAACACCTGCCTGTCTCAGAACGACTTGTTTTTCGCAATTTGTGAAATTCATAGTAGATTTTAGTAGTATTTTGCGAAAACATCTGCAACGCGTGGCACAGGCAGAGGCACACGCACGTACAGATGCCATGGAAACCTTAAGCGAAAGTGCAAAATCTCGAGCACGTGATGGGCACACGACAAGAACTCCCCCGCTATGCCTATGCAATGTACCACAAAAACTTTTTCACTTTCAATAGTTTCTTTTTTTGTGCCGTTACAGACTTATTGTATTCTCCGGACTGCATCTCTATTTCTTTCCCCACACAGTTATTTTCGATTCAATATAAATTTCTCCCTTATAACCATTTTGTTTAATCAGCGCTCAATACTAACCAATAAGTTATGCGTTATTTTTTTTATTTTTAACTTGCAATAACAGTTTTAAAATAAGACCAAAATCTTTAGCTCTAAATTTAAAATTCACTAATGTAATAAATACTGAGATAAATGCTTATACAATAATTGATGTGAATATATAAGTTAGTACAAACTTAAACTTTAATCTCTTACTACAGATTTCAAACAATAACTGTAGGCTAAATTTTATTTAGTAAAAGCATTAAATTTCACGATTTCTACTTTTATTACTTTAACAGTTTTACTTGAAATCAATGTTACAATATCTTATTATTTTACTTAAAAATGATATTTTGGAATATTTGAAGTAAACAATACTAAACATCTGTTTTTACATTACACATAAACAAAAAAATTACATTTGAAATAAAATGGCTAAAATAAGTATATTTAATAAATAAATTTCTAAATATGTAAATTACAATAATCATAGTGTAAGAATAAGTTTGACAAAATATTAGCGCAGCATTTTGTATTCCCCTCTTTGGTAGTAATAGAAAGCTCGTGCTATTTATTTACAGGCTATCAAATAGGTTTTGCATACTGTTTTGTGATATTTGCAATAATGCAGGTGTGGAACCGCTACTGCTGTCTGGTTAAAGCATTAAAAAAAGAGAGAGCGAGTGATCGCGCGGAGGACCCGGAAAAAAGTTTGCATTAAAAAGTAAAGACTGGGTTTCTCACCGTTTCTTTGTAATTCAATGTCATGTCTATACTTAATATGGTAATAATACAGATCACTTTGGCTCTCGATTCACGATTCAAGGGCAAAATCGACAACAACTACCGTTCCTATTCTTAACACTCAGGCACGCGTACCCGACTTGCCTTAAAACCACTCCTTTAGTAGAGGAGAGAGTGAAAAACTTCCGGGTTTGGCTTAAAAATACATATTGAGCTGAGTGAGAGTGAAGTGAAAAGTAAAAAGCATTTACTTGTGGAGAAGAAAGTTTTTTCAAGGGCAAACATTTGAACCGTTCACCAAATAATATCTAACAAAATAAGGGAGTTAGTTATAACTGTCTATAACGTGCACAACAGCTGCACGTGCGAGACTTTCTTTTTCGAAAATACAAACATAAGCATTAAAATTTATCATTTGAGGAAATTGTTTGAAACCTTTTTCAACCTTAAAACGCACTGTTTATTTGAAAAATGTCAGACAGCTTTGTTACCGCTATTTTCTTCCGGGAGTTATCAAAATAGAAGCAGTTATGGTGAAAGCAAATAAACTGTGAACTCATATCCAAATGCGTATTTGATATTAACTGTATAAATACGGCAATTGCCATAAACCAAAAATATTAACTTTTCTACGTTTAGGTAATAATAATTCATAAAATGATTTATTGAGTAAAGTTTAGTACTAGTATGTATAACATACCAAAATAACACAAATAATATCATAACTTATTTACTAATTATTATAAGATATAACATTAATTGTGAATAAAACACTTTAGTGACCTACTCATCAAAATAGATATAAAATTAACAACAATAATAATAATAGTGATAATAATCATTATATAAAGTATCGATAGAAGCGAATAGGAAAACAGTTTTATAGCGTATTAAACTTGTAAAGGGTTTGCTTATACGCGTACTGTTAGAACTGTTCGCTCTCTGTCTAGCGATGTACAGTACAGTATATTTACAGTTGTACAGTACAGTACAGTATGACTGCAATAAGTTTACTGCAATATAAATTGATTTAAAGTAAAATAACTGTTATTGAGGGTTGTGAACGCGTAGTGAGAGTTGCACGCGCTTTGGAGGCTATTGCACCTCTTCACACATAGAGCCATATGACTCATATTGAGGTTACTTTTGGTCAATATCAATGCTGCAATTTTTTCTTTCTGTTTTCTCTTGTTAAGAATCCCCTCCGATAAGTTCTTATACGGTTGAAAACACGCTTCAGACATGTCGCGTACTGTACATGGAATAGCGTTAGCGAACGCACTGCACGCGCACACCGGGACAGGTGGGTTGAGGGGGTGTTATTCTGTCTCGTGTCGCGGGGGTGTCCATAATTGCATTGAAAGTTAGCCAAGAGGGGGTAACACGCTTTCTTCGCTCCATTGCAGGGAATTACAAGTTGTGGGGATTCAACTCGATTCTATTGCTAAAGTGGGAGGTTTTCGAGGGTATTTGAGGGTTGAGGGAAATCACTAAAAGGGGATCGACGACTATCGTGAAAAAATTCAAAAGAATAAGAGAAGAGAAACTAAGCTAACGGTTCTTAAGCTACTTTAGAATGCTTTCAGTAGTGAACGTATCAAGACGTGTTCATATTTTAGTTTTTAGTGTTCTAACTTTTATATGGTTTATATGTTTATTTGGTCTCTTATTTTTGGTCTCGAGCTTCAAATGCGTTTAAACAACATTTTTCGCAATTATTTATCGCACTTTAAAGTAAGTTTAAAGTTTAATATTATTATTATCATTATCTTAGTCAAGATTTAATTTGTAAGTTTTCAATGTTTATCTTAAAAACTGTATAATTGCAGAAAACTGTAAATTCTTTTTGCTTGCGATTTAAACATTTTTAGTGTTCTTTATTCTACGCATTATTTACATGCTTTAATGCATATTAAGTTAGATATAAACATAGTAAGAGAAACGGTAGAATTTTAAACAGCGTTTTGCATACCAAGCGTTATATAACTAACTCTCTCTTCATAACTTAGAGAATGAGGGTTTAGCGCAACTGCAGCTGTCGATTAGACTTGGAAAAAATGCTCATCAAATGAAACTAAGAGAATGTTTGATTTGATTTTCGTTTCATTTCTAATTTCAATCAGATTTTCATAGAAATAACAAAGAGGGAGAGAGTGAGGGGAGTCTCTCTCTCTCTCTCTCACACACACACACTCACTCACTCTCTCTCCATCAAACTATGTGTGTGTGTGTGTGTGTGAGGAGTGAGAGAGATAGCGGTAGATTAAGCGAAAGAGAACTGAACTTTTAAAATCTAAGTTTGCATTTGTCGCCTCAATTATAAAGGAAGTTATCAAACAATGTCTCATCAAAATGAGAAAACAATAGTATGGAATAGTAATGTAGTGAATGGTATATATGGCATATTTGGGCGTCCACTGAGCTGTTATGAGTGCTGAGCAGAGTAGGAGTAGAGTAGGATAGTGTCATTTACAGGAGAAAGGTTTTCTCAACTTTTGCTTTTGCGGGTCAAGCGGAGCGAAGTGTGATTTAGAGTTAGTTTGGTTCACTGCCAGAACAGATTCGATATTTCGCCCATTTCGGTATGTAAATTAATTAACATGCAAATTAAGTATTGTAATGAGCCAAACAGTGAACCAAACAGTGAAACAGGCAAAGCGAAAGTAAATGGTTTGGTATGCAAACATAGCCAATATTAAAAAGTTTGCGATATTTGTTAGACTGTGAATATAAATGTTCGAATAAGATTTACAACCATCTCAGATATGTGCGATATGTGTGGTATGGGACATACACTACCATACAGTACATACACATCACACACACACACACACACACTACCATACACTAGCATACATTGAGGGCGGAGAGGAGACACTGCCAGTCAATGCTTGCCACTGCCACTAATTTGTATAACTCAAAAATAGTTAACTTTAAAACTTAAAGATTAATCTTTTAATCATCTTTAGTGAAGCAAACTTAGCAGACAATTAGTCGAGAAATGCTTTAAAGGCGGAGTTATTAGTTAAGGCAATATGCATTGATTTAGCTGTATAGGGAGGTGTCTCACGGACTACGATAGGCATAGGCGAGGCATTACCGCTCCACACAATACCATACTCACAATTGTACGGTAATATTACATTTCTTAAATATGTATATGAGATATGTGAATACAAGTGTCTTGTGCCAGTGATGTTGTTGCTCGATGTAGTATTGTAATAGTAATGTAATAGTATTGGTAACACCAACAGCACAACCAACACTGCGATCACAGCCAACAGCAACGGCAACACAGATTCGCACACATCCTTACAGTCACATCCTTAAAAGAGTGTGATTAGTGCAAAGTAAAACTTTAGAAGTAAAGCCTCGCTTCACAAAGTGTTTAACTAACTATTGCACGACTCAAGTAAAGAAAATATTTATTTCATTCTTTCACTCGTTATCGCGTGAGTTCTTTTAAATTGTATTATAAATCATTGCAAACATCATTTAATATATAAACATTTGATAAGTTGTGTGTATGGTTGATATGTTGTATTGTAAACGTCAACTTGTTTTGTATTGAGTTATTATATAACTTTTATAATACAACTTCGATTTCATCACACTTCTCATTAAACACTAAACATAACGTAAAGCTCTTGTTATTACTGTTATTATTATTATTATTATTACTTCAATTATTTGATTACACACACATATCTCACTTAAGAAACTAATACCGATATCAGTAATCGCGCATATCTTAAGAATTGTTGGGTAAGTAATACTACATTATTGTTTAATCAGTTATGTATAAGTTATGTGTAGTTGAGTTGATTTGCCATATTCGTCACAATATACTGATTTACTGCATTTTGTGGTGAACAGTATATCATATAATAGCTGTTGTCATTTTTGCTGATTATATACAATTTATAACTAAATGTAAAGTTTAAAAAAATAAGTGCAACTTTTGTCACATATTGAATTGAAATAGAAAACTAGGTCATAGAGCGTACGAACGTACGAACGTTACAGCGTTTATACGTTTATTCGTTTATGCGTTTTCGGCGTACAGACTCTCAGAATAGCAGTACTAACTCGTAAAGCAGTGCACCAAAGAAATAATAATTCAATGCATTGTATTTAGTATTTTTAGTATATGTGTATGAATAGTAAACTAGATGTACTGCACAGTATTCTCTTTTTATAATAACAATCGCAATATAACTCATAACGGGATCAGTGCGTATACCATCACATCTAATGCAAACATAAACTAAAGCGTTTGGTTTTTCTAGACCAGACTTCTTAATATGAGACTAAGGCATAGCAATGGTAATAGTATCACATACTTGCATATCACATACAACTGTTATTATGTAGTGTTTTAGCGCAGGTGTTTGATGTTTAGAGCTGCCTTTTGCCACAAAGGAATGTATAAGTCTTAATAGTCTTAACATTTACTTAAATTGAGATTTTAGTTACAGGAAGCAAAAAAAAACATAAAAAACAGCGCTTTCGTTGCGTTTTCTCAACAGACAAACAATATCGCTAACTATTTTGCTGTCAACATTTGCGCAAAATATAGTCACATAACAATTATAAAAACTATGCTCAATTGAATGTTGTGAATCGTAAGTTAAGCGTCTTTTAACAAAACCACTTAATGCATGCCTACAGGGGATTTATATTCCGTTAGATTGCGTTGCGTTGTGAGTACAGCTACAGAACTAACAGCACTAACATAACGTGACAGTTATACTGCAATGAACTTAATGCTAAGATCGCTGTTATCGGTAAGAAAGCGAAAGAGGCAGCTGCTATTTTATCACTCCTTTCAGTAGCTTAACTTTAGTTTAGTAGCATTTGCTTAAAGTCTGTCTCTTGTCACAGTCTCCCGTAACACTGTTGACCTAATTTTGTTTTTCACACCAACAGACAAATTTATTATTGTCTTAAAAATCTTAGTTACAAATACTCAAGGCTTTCATCTTCACTTCCATATTGCAAGTCATTTTAGTTTTCGATACGTGCTTTTTAATTAATTTACTTTTGCTAAAACAACAATATTTATCGCTATTACTCTATTTGGCCAAAACATATTCTCTACTATACTGTAAGTCAAGACATACTGTAAGTGTATTATTGCTAATGTAAATTACTGTAAGTGTTCTGTAAAGAACAAATGATTACAAACGTTGTGTTGCAATATATTGACAGGTGGTTTCATACCAGTTAATAGCAGACACTTTTTCTCTGTAAATTCTTATTTTGCATTTCAAACAACCAAAGAATATATTTATTATTTGCAAACTGTATTCATACACATTACAAGTGAATTTTAGTGCAGTTGCAAAAGTAGACCTTCGCAGGTAAGTGAAAAATACAGCCTATTTCCGATCCTTTTAGTTATTATAATTAAGACATTTTTTTAAATTTATGTCCGCATTTGCTCTTATTCCAAATAAGGCTTTTTTTCTAAATAATCTAAATTTTCTAATTGAAGTGATAGAAAATTATTGCGTTAGTATTTTGTAAAATATAGTATTTAACGGTAAATGTAAAGCAAATATTAATAATTGCTAATTAATGACTTAAATAGGGAATGGTCTGTATTATAAGTTTAGATGACGAATATTAAACGAGAAAAGTTATTATTAAAGCAAAAACATGAAAAGTTTGCGTATGCATAGAAAGCAATACGATAGTATATGTAGTATGTAGTGCTGTATGTAGTATGTAGCGCTGTAGTGCTGTATGTATTATATAATCTGACAAATAACAAATTAATGGTTGACCTCATGCAAGCACATGTTTGTACCACAAATTTTCGAATGAAGAAAAGTTTTCAAGTTTTGATTTCTCTATTTTATTTGCTTAGTTATTTTCAGTCATGTAATGTCTTAGTCATGGATGTGCGTATCATTGACATGTATTATGCAGAATCGCGTTCGTTCAACACCTTTATCTAGAAATAGAATTAAAACTCCACTTGAATGTAGAGAAAGTACATTTGTCTTCCCGTCGATATATGAGCTAATTATCAGTAAAATTCTTATAAATGCTTGTATGCATCCTTAAGGATATGATGAAACACTAACTTTAATACAATTGACTTTGAGTACCTTTAATGCATCGAAAACATAATGTAATCAGTAGTTGCAAACAAATATACGCCCTTTCCATACTCCAAGGGTGTTGTTGTTGGTGTTGATCACTATTCTTTTGTATTTAATACATTTGTGTTAAGAAATACGATATCTCTCTTCGTGTGTGTAATGCTTAACACACTTAATGTAACTGTACTTATTTAAGGGGGTGTTTGCAGCTTAACTTACCAAAGATAACCATAACTATTATTTAATACTTAATACTCTAAACTCAATTTAATTGAGTTATGATTAGTGATTGTCGAACATTGACCAAAAAAGCAAACAACTTCACAGATCTTGTTCACAATTTCCGTTTAAAGTTACAAAATTATTGTTGGTTGCTCTGGTGAGAGAGAGTGAGAGCGCACTCACTGCAACTACAACTCTAACCTTATTGTTAAGATTTTTTAGTAAAAATTTTTTTGGGAGGGGTTTTTAAAATTTAAAGGTAATGTAACAATTCTAACACCAACAACACATTTAGCATCTTTTTTCCGGTACTTTAAATAAATGCAACATTACTTTCCGGTTTTGCGTCGCCCCGGATGATAATGAACGCTTCAGCCTCAGATATGCCACCGATCATTACTTCATTTATGTTTTATGTCAATTGATTATGTACCGCATTATGTACTGATTACCTAAAGACTGAGGGTTTTGTAAAACTCTAACTCTAATCTTATCTTTAATTTTACAAATGAGAATTATTTTCTCATTACTGTGCAGTAAAGTGCAGTGCATTTTCTTATATCCAATTTATAATAATTATTATCCTATTCTTTAAACTGAGCACAGCTGAAAGATTGAAGCTTATTATTAAACCAACATTTGGCAGCCAACAGCAAAAAAGGCTGTCTTTAAACGCATCAGCGATTCGTGTGTCAGTTAACGCTAGTTTGGCGCGTGCCCTAAACCAACTTTTTTTTTCTTTATCTTACCTTAACTCATCTTAGCATACGAGTTACGTACTCATTTAATATTCATGCTCATTCGCTATATGTGCTGCAGTTCCTATAAATTTTTATATCGAATGTTTTATTTTGTCTAAAAGAATTTTTTTATTGCTATTTTTTTAATGACGGCAATTTGAAGAATTTTAAAAAAGTAGGAAATAATCGTTACAAACCTAATACAGTATTATAATAAAATAGTTGCATAATTGAGTACAGAACTAAAAAAAGTGTCAAACAATACGCACAATAAAGGATGAGGATGAGGGGTCAGTGGCTTTTTATATAAGTTGGGCCTTTACGCTAAAAAAATAAGTCATTCACATCATTCGTATCAAACGGGATGGATGTTGTTTGATCAGGTGAATCGGTATACATTGCTCAGAGGAAACAGTAGAGATCACAGACCTATTGGCAAAAATTGAGAACATTACTTTTTTTATACTTTACTTAGCGGTAAATAATACATATTACATTTTTCTCAAATAAGCGCATTACAATGAATTAGATATTTTTTCATTTCAATTGGTTGTGTCGCTATATCGAACTGTTATAGCATTTAGACTTACATTGTTTTATTCCCACAGTAAAGCGAAAGCCCGTAAACGTAACTCAATAGAAATTGTAATGTCTGTTAAGCTACCGTATATTCAGTGCTGTATCACCTGTGGTTGCAAACTACAAACTGTCATAAGGTTATATCATCAATACATTATTGAACGTGTTCTATGCATGTGAGTGTGTGTGTCTGTGTATATCGTTAAAGTATAGGACTATTTCTCAAATTTCCGGCTGACTCGTGAGTATTACTCGCGAAAATATTATGCATTCATTCTAGTGTTGTGGTCCAATAAGTTTTCCCACGCGCGCTAATATGTAGCAAAGCATACCGTCAATAGATTAAAAAAGATACTGTATTTTAAGTTAAGAGACAAAAATGAGTTGCATTCAAAGTGCTGCTGATCTAAACCGGGCGATTCTCGAGTGATTGAATTATTCTTAAACTCGCCCTAAAGGTAGTATGTATACAAATAAGCATTGAATAATGTAACGCTGTATTGCTGTATTGCCGATTGCGTTGCTTGCGATGGTTCTGTTGCTGGTGCTGCTGCAGCAGCAGACGCCCTCCTCAAACAGACTTCATTGTGTGTGAGCTGTGCTATGCCTATGTCTATGTCCGACCGACTCTGCAATAGGGGTTCCGAAACGAATATTTTCTAAAACATCTGAGTTACTAATTAGAGCTCTAACTCAAACGTATTTTACCTGCACGTGCGTCTCAAACCATTAGTGAGAGCAGTCATTTGTGTCAATGAAAAAAGCTGAGTATATTACCATAAATGAGAAACTAGAGGTTTTAGCGAAAATGCGATCGAATGTATCGCCACTATCTTTAATATCAGCAGTATATCTGACATTTAGTTATAATGCGTAGCTATTGATAATAAAAGCATTATCATAAAGAATCATTCTTCTCATTTGGGGAATTTATTCATTCATTTCCCCAATGAATAATATCATCTCTAAAAATTACTCGAACATGAAGTAATATCTAAGTTCTACCAGATAACAATCTGAAAACAATTTTTACTTTTCGATAGGGAAACAAGGTCTCAAATCTGTATTCTCCATAATATCGGTATTAGGCATGCCTATCAGTTAGTGTCATGTGTTGCTCTCAGAGATATAACTCGGTACGAGTCCATGTATAGTATGATTATTACTATTACAATTCACAACTATCAAAGTCTCAATTTTCATTGTTTTTTTATTAAGTTAAAGTATTGTTTTTTAATAAGTAAGTGATTGGATTTTATTGTGAGAAATAGCAACTGAAATGAGGTGAGCATTATTATTAAACCACATTAAAAAGCATCAAATATCGATATTAGCTGCAAAAGCGCGACATGTGTTGCTTTTATTTGTATCGATTTGACCCCTTAATTGACTATTTTCATGACCCACAATATACAGTGTTGTATACATTACTATATATATTATTTGTTACAACACTGCAGCCAGCAATTGCTTGCTTTGCCTTTTATTGGTACTGCACACATATCAACCATAAATATGTATAAATTTATGACTATATAGTGATTAACTTAGTAAATGAACAAATTTAAGGTTAAATGTTTTTTGTTGTATTACTTTGTAGTGATTCTCCACATAATATCACAATGATTTTTATAGATTATTATTTATTTTTTTAATGTTATAATAGCATAAAATCTACGCTATGAATGATTTGCTTTTGATAACTTGATTAATTAATTTAATGCACTTGACATAATATCATACATTTTGTGTGTATAAAAAAATTAAATACTCATCATTTAATTTGCATTTTAACCGCTACTTATTGCATGCCATAAATTGATTTGACATTTATTGCATAA